>JAZDVW010001694.1:0-239599 GCA_037367395.1 Lithobates pipiens
GTAAGAGGGATAATCTTTCCATTGGGCATTAATGTAAGAGGGACATTCTTTCCATTGGCCATTAATGTAAGAGGGACAATCTTTCCATTGGCCATTAATGTAAGAGGGACATTCTTTCCATTGGCCATTAATGTAAGAGGGACAATCTTTCCATTGGCCATTAATGTAAGAGGGACATTCTTTCCATTGCCATTAATGTAAGAGGGACATTCTTTCCATTGGGCCATTAAATGTAAGAGGGACAATTCTTTCCATTGGGCATTAATGTAAGAGGGACATTCTTTCCATTGGCCATTAATGTAAGAGGGACAATCTTTCCATTGGGCATTAATGTAAGAGGGACATTCTTTTCATTGGCCATTAATGTAAGAGCGACATTCTTTCCATTGGCCATTAATGTAAGAGGGACATTCTTTCCATTGGCATTAATGTAAGAGGGACATTCTTTCCATTGGGCCATTAATGTAAGAGGGACATTCTTTCCATTGGCCATTAATGTAAGAGGGATAAATCTTTCCATTGGGCATTAATGTAAGAGGGACATTCTTTCCATTGGCCATTAATGTAAGATGGACAATCTTTCCATTGGGCATTAATGTAAGAGGGACATTCTTTTCATTGGCCATTAATGTAAGAGGGACATTCTTTCCATTGGCCATTAATGTAAGAGGGACATTCTTTCCATTGGCCATTAATGTAAGAGGGACATTCTTTCCATTGGCATTAATGTAAGAGGGACAATCTTTCCATTGGCCAATTAATGTAAGAGGGACAATCTTTCCATTGGCATTAATGTAAGAGGGACATTCTTTCCATTGGCCATTAATGTAAGAGGGACAATCTTTCCATTGGGCATTAATGTAAGAGGACATTCTTTCATTGGCCATTAATGTAAGAGGGACAATCTTTCCAATGGCCATTAATGTAAGAGGGATATTCTTTCCATTGGGCATTAATGTAAGAGGGACATTCTTTCCATTGGCCATTAATGTAAGAGGGACATTCTTTCCATTGGCCATTAATGTAAGAGGGACATTCTTTCATTGGCCATTAATGTAAGAGGGACATTCTTTTCCATTGGCCATTAATGTAAGAGGGACAATCTTTCCATTGGGCATTAATGTAAGAGGGACATTCTTTTCATTGGCCATTAATGTAAGAGGACATTCTTTCCATTGGCCATTAATGTAAGAGGGATAATCTTTCCATTGGCATTAATGTAAGAGGGACAATCTTTCCATTGGGCATTAATGTAAGAGGGACATTCTTTCCATTGGCCATTAATGTAAGAGGGATAATCTTTCCATTGGGCATTAATGTAAGAGGGACATTCTTTCCATTGGCCATTAATGTAAGAGGGACATTCTTTCCATTGGCCATTAATGTAAGAGGGACAATCTTTCCATTGGGCATTAATGTAAGAGGGACATTCTTTTCATTGGCCATTAATGTAAGAGCGAACATTCTTTCCATTGGCCATTAATGTAAGAGGGACAATCTTTCCATTGGCCATTAATGTAAGAGGGACATTCTTTCCATTGGCCATTAATGTAAGAGGGACATTCTTTCCATTGGCCATTAAATGTAAGAGGGACAATCTTTCCATTTGGCCATTAATGTAAGAGGGACATTCTTTCCATTGGCCATTAATGTAAGAGGGACAATCTTTCCATTGGGCCATTAATGTAAGAGGAACATTCTTTCCATTGGCCATTAATGTAAGAGGGACAATCTTTCCATTGGCCATTAATGTAAGAGGGATAATCTTTCCATTGGGCATTAATGTAAGAGGGACATTCTTTCCATTGGCATTAATGTAAGAGGGACATTCTTTCCATTGGCCATTAATGTAAGAGGGACATTCTTTCCATTGGCCATTAATGTAAGAGGGAACATTCTTTTCCATTGGCCATTAATGTAAGAGGGACAATCTTTCCATTGGCCATTAATGTAAGAGGGATAATCTTTCCATTGGGCATTAATGTAAGAGGGACATTCTTTCCATTGGGCCATTAATGTAAGAGGGACATTCTTTCCATTGGCCATTAATGTAAGAGGGACATTCTTTCCATTGGCCATTAATGTAAGAGGGACATTCTTTCCATTGGCCATTAATGTAAGAGGGACATTCTTTTCATTGGCCATTAATGTAAGAGGGACATTCTTTCCATTGGCCATATATGTAAGAGGGACAATCTTTCCATTGGCATTAATGTAAGAGGGACATTCTTTCCATTGGCCATTAATGTAAGAGGGACAATCTTTCCATTGGCCATTAATGTAAGAGGGACATTCTTTCCATTGGCCATTAATGTAAGAGGGACAATCTTTCCATTGGCCATTAATGTAAGAGGGACAATCTTTCCATTGGCCATTAATGTAAGAGGGACAATCTTTCCATTGGCCATTAATGTAAGAGGGACATTCTTTCCATTGGCCATTAATGTAAGAGGGACATTCTTTTCATTGGCCATTAATGTAAGAGGGACAATCTTTCCATTGGCCATTAATGTAAGAGGGATAATCTTTCCATTGGGCATTAATGTAAGAGGGATAATCTTTCCATTGGGCATTAATGTAAGAGGGACATGCTTTCCATTGGCCATTAATGTAAGAGGGACATTCTTTCCATTGGCCATTAATGTAAGAGGGACATTCTTTCCATTGGCCATTAATGTAAGAGGGACATTCTTTCCATTGGCCATTAATGTAAGAGGGACAATCTTTCCATTGGCCATTAATGTAAGATGGACATTCTTTCCATTGGCCATTAATGTAAGAGGGACATTCTTTCCATTGGCCATTAATGTAAGAGGGATAATCTTTCCATTGGGCATTAATGTAAGAGGGACATTCTTTTCATTGGCCATTAATGTAAGAGGGACAATCTTTCCATTGGCCATTAATGTAAGAGGGACATTCTTTTCATTGGCCATTAATGTAAGAGGGACAATCTTTCCATTGGGCCATTAATGTAAGAGGGACATTCTTTCCATTGGCCATTAATGTAAGAGGGACAATCTTTCCATTGGGCATTAATGTAAGAGGGACATTCTTTCCATTGGCCATTAATGTAAGAGGGACATTCTTTCCATTGGGCATTAATGTAAGAGGGACATTCTTTCCATTGGCCATTAATGTAAGAGGGACATTCTTTCCATTGGGCATTAATGTAAGAGGGACATTCTTTCCATTGGCCATTAATGTAAGAGGGACATTCTTTCCATTGGGCATTAATGTAAGAGGGACAATCTTTCCATTGGGCATTAATGTAAGAGGGACATTCTTTCCATTGGCCATTAATGTAAGAGGGACATTCTTTCCATTGGGCATTAATGTAAGAGGGACATTCTTTCCATTGGCCATTAATGTAAGAGGGACATCTTTCCATTGGGCATTAATGTAAGAGGGACAATCTTTCCATTGGCCATTAATGTAAGAGGGACATTCTTTCCATTGGCCATTAATGTAAGAGGGACATTCTTTCCATTGGCCATTAATGTAAGAGGGACATTCTTTCCATTGGCCATTAATGTAAGAGGGATAATCTTTCCATTGGGCATTAATGTAAGAGGGACATTCTTTTCATTGGCCATTAATGTAAGAGGGACAATCTTTCCATTGGCCATTAATGTAAGAGGGACATTCTTTTCATTGGCCATTAATGTAAGAGGGACAATCTTTCCATTGGCCATTAATGTAAGAGGGATAATCTTTCATTGGGCATTAATGTAAGAGGGACATTCTTTCCATTGGCCATTAATGTAAGAGGGACATTCTTTCCATTGGCCATTAATGTAAGAGGGATAATCTTTCCATTGGCCATTAATGTAAGAGGGACATTCTTTCATTGGCCATTAATGTAAGAGGGACATTCTTTCCATTGGCCATTAATGTAAGAGGGACAATCTTTCCATTGGCCATTAATGTAAGAGGGACATTCTTTCCATTGGCCATTAATGTAAGAGGGACAATCTTTCCATTGGCCATTAATGTAAGAGGGATAATCTTTCCATTGGGCATTAATGTAAGAGGGACATTCTTTCCATTGGCCATTAATGTAAGAGGGATAATCTTTCCATTGGGCATTAATGTAAGAGGGACAATCTTTCCATTGGGCATTAATGTAAGAGGGACATTCTTTTCATTGGCCATTAATGTAAGATGGACATTCTTTCCATTGGCCATTAATGTAAGAGGGACATTCTTTCCATTGGCCATTAATGTAAGAGGGACAATCTTTCCATTGGCCATTAATGTAAGAGGGACAATCTTTCCATTGGGCATTAATGTAAGAGGGACATTCTTTTCATTGGCCATTAATGTAAGAGGGACAATCTTTCCATTGGCCATTAATGTAAGAGGGATAATCTTTCCATTGGGCATTAATGTAAGAGGGACATTCTTTCCATTGGGCATTAATGTAAGAGGGACATTCTTTCCATTGGCCATTAATGTAAGAGGGACATTCTTTCCATTGGCCATTAATGTAAGAGGAACATTCTTTTCATTGGCCATTAATGTAAGAGGGACAATCTTTCCAATGGCCATTAATGTAAGAGGGATAATCTTTCCATTGGGCATTAATGTAAGAGGGACATTCTTTCCATTGGGCATTAATGTAAGAGGGACATTCTTTCCATTGGCCATTAATGTAAGAGGGACATTCTTTCCATTGGCCATTAATGTAAGAGGGACAATCTTTCCATTGGCCATTAATGTAAGAGGGACATTCTTTTCATTGGCCATTAATGTAAGAGGGACATTCTTTCCATTGGCCATAAATGTAAGAGGGACAATCTTTCCATTGGGCATTAATGTAAGAGGGACATTCTTTTCATTGGCCATTAATGTAAGAGGGACAATCTTTCCATTGGCCATTAATGTAAGAGGGACATTCTTTCCATTGGCCATTAATGTAAGAGGGACAATCTTTCCATTGGCCATTAATGTAAGAGGGACAATCTTTCCATTGGCCATTAATGTAAGAGGGACAATCTTTCCATTGGCCATTAATGTAAGAGGGACATTCTTTCCATTGGCCATTAATGTAAGAGGGACATTCTTTCCATTGGCCATTAATGTAAGAGGGATAATCTTTCCATTGGGCATTAATGTAAGAGGGATAATCTTTCCATTGGGCATTAATGTAAGAGGGACATGCTTTTCATTGGCCATTAATGTAAGAGGGACATTCTTTCCATTGGCCATTAATGTAAGAGGGACATTCTTTCCATTGGCCATTAATGTAAGAGGGACAATCTTTCCATTGGCCATTAATGTAAGATGGACATTCTTTCCATTGGCCATTAATGTAAGAGGGACATTCTTTCCATTGGCCATTAATGTAAGAGGGACAATCTTTCCATTGGCCATTAATGTAAGATGGACATTCTTTCCATTGGCCATTAATGTAAGAGGGACATTCTTTCCATTGGCCATTAATGTAAGAGGGATAATCTTTCCATTGGGCATTAATGTAAGAGGGACATTCTTTTCATTGGCCATTAATGTAAGAGGGACAATCTTTCCATTGGCCATTAATGTAAGAGGGACATTCTTTTCATTGGCCATTAATGTAAGAGGGACAATCTTTCCATTGGGCATTAATGTAAGAGGGACATTCTTTCCATTGGCCATTAATGTAAGAGGGACAATCTTTCCATTGGGCATTAATGTAAGAGGGACATTCTTTCCATTGGCCATTAATGTAAGAGGGACATTCTTTCCATTGGGCATTAATGTAAGAGGGACATTCTTTCCATTGGCCATTAATGTAAGAGGGACAATCTTTCCATTGGCCATTAATGTAAGAGGGACATTCTTTTCATTGGCCATTAATGTAAGATGGACATTCTTTCCATTGGGCATTAATGTAAGAGGGACATTCTTTCCATTGGCCATTAATGTAAGAGGGACATTCTTTCCATTGGCCATTAATGTAAGAGGGATAATCTTTCCATTGGGCATTAATGTAAGAGGGACATTCTTTTCATTGGCCATTAATGTAAGAGGGACAATCTTTCCATTGGCCATTAATGTAAGAGGGACATTCTTTTCATTGGCCATTAATGTAAGAGGGACAATCTTTCCATTGGCCATTAATGTAAGAGGGATAATCTTTCAATTGGGCATTAATGTAAGAGGGACATTCTTTCCATTGGCCATTAATGTAAGAGGGACATTCTTTCCATTGGCCATTAATGTAAGAGGGATAATCTTTCCATTGGCCATTAATGTAAGAGGGACATTCTTTTCATTGGCCATTAATGTAAGAGGGACTTTCTTTCCATTGGCCATAAATGTAAGAGGGACAATCTTTCCATTGGCCATTAATGTAAGAGGGACATTCTTTCCATTGGCCATTAATGTAAGAGGGATAATCTTTCCATTGGGCATTAATGTAAGAGGGACATTCTTTCCATTGGCCATTAATGTAAGAGGGATAATCTTTCCATTGGGCATTAATGTAAGAGGGACAATCTTTCCATTGGGCATTAATGTAAGAGGGACATTCTTTTCATTGGCCATTAATGTAAGATGGACATTCTTTCCATTGGCCATTAATGTAAGAGGGACTTTCTTTCCATTGGCCATTAATGTAAAAGGGACATTCTTTCCATTGGCCATTAATGTAAGATGGACATTCTTTCCATTGGCCATTAATGTAAGAGGGACATTCTTTCCATTGGCCATTAATGTAAGAGGGATAATCTTTCCATTGGGCATTAATGTAAGAGGTACAATCTTTCCATTGGCCATTAATGTAAGAGGGACAATCTTTCCATTGGGCATTAATGTAAGAGGGACATTCTTTCCATTGGCCATTAATGTAAGAGGGATAATCTTTCCATTGGGCATTAATGTAAGAGGGATAATCTTTCCATTGGCCATTAATGTAAGAGGGACATTCTTTCCATTGGCCATTAATGTAAGAGGGATAATCTTTCCATTGGCCATTAATGTAAGAGGGACATTCTTTTCATTGGCCATTAATGTAAGAGGGACTTTCTTTCCATTGGCCATAAATGTAAGAGGGACAATCTTTCCATTGGCCATTAATGTAAGAGGGACATTCTTTCCATTGGCCATTAATGTAAGAGGGACAATCTTTCCATTGGCCATTAATGTAAGAGGGATAATCTTTCCATTGGGCATTAATGTAAGAGGGACATTCTTTCCATTGGCCATTAATGTAAGAGGGATAATCTTTCCATTGGGCATTAATGTAAGAGGGACAATCTTTCCATTGGCCATTAATGTAAGAGGGACAATCTTTCCATTGGGCATTAATGTAAGAGGGATAATCTTTCCATTGGGCATTAATGTAAGAGGGACAATCTTTCCATTGGGCATTAATGTAAGAGGGACATTCTTTTCATTGGCCATTAATGTAAGATGGACATTCTTTCCATTGGCCATTAATGTAAGAGGGATAATCTTTCCATTGGGCATTAATGTAAGAGGGAAATGCTTTTCATTGGCCATTAATGTAAGAGGGACATTCTTTCCATTGGCCATTAATGTAAGAGGGACAATCTTTCCATTGGCCATTAATGTAAGAGGGACATTCTTTCCATTGGCCATTAATGTAAGAGGGACAATCTTTCCATTTGGCATTAATGTAAGAGGGACATTCTTTCCATTGGGCATTAATGTAAGAGGGACATTCTTTCCATTGGGCATTAATGTAAGAGGGACATTCTTTCCATTGGCCATTAATGTAAGAGGGACAATCTTTCCATTGGGCATTAATGTAAGAGGGACATTCTTTCCATTGGGCATTAATGTAAGAGGGACAATCTTTCCATTGGCCATTAATGTAAGAGGGACAATCTTTCCATTGGGCATTAATGTAAGAGGGACAATCTTTTCATTGGCCATTAATGTAAGAGCGACATTCTTTCCATTGGCCATTAATGTAAGAGGGATAATCTTTCCATTGGGCATTAATGTAAGAGGGACAATCTTTCCATTGGGCATTAATGTAAGAGGGACATTCTTTTCATTGGCCATTAATGTAAGAGGGATAATCTTTCCATTGGGCATTAATGTAAGAGGTACAATCTTTCCATTGGGCATTAATGTAAGAGGGATAATCTTTCCATTGGCCATTAATGTAAGAGGGACATTCTTTCCATTGGGCATTAATGTAAGAGGGACATTCTTTCCATTGGCCATTAATGTAAGAGAGACATTCTTTCCATTGGGCATTAATGTAAGAGGGATAATCTTTCCATTGGGCATTAATGTAAGAGGGACATTCTTTCCATTGGCCATTATTGTAAGAGGGACATTCTTTCCATTGGCCATTAATGTAAGAGGGACAATCTTTCCATTGGCCATTAATGTAAGAGGGATAATCTTTCCATTGGCCATTAATGTAAGAGGGACATTCTTTCCATTGGCCATTAATGTAAGAGGGACAATCTTTCCATTGGCCATTAATGTAAGAGGGACAATCTTTCCATTGGCCATTAATGTAAGAGGGACATTCTTTCCATTGGGCATTAATGTAAGATGGACATTCTTTCCATTGGCCATTAATGTAAGAGGGACAATCTTTCCATTGGCCATTAATGTAAGAGGGACATTCTTTTCATTGGCCATTAATGTAAGAGGGACAATCTTTCCATTGGCCATTAATGTAAGAGGGACAATCTTTCCATTGGCCATTAATGTAAGAGGGACATTCTTTCCATTGGCCATTAATGTAAGAGGGACATTCTTTCCATTGGCCATTAATGTAAGAGGGACAATCTTTCCATTGGCCATTAATGTAAGAGGGACATTCTTTCCATTGGCCATTAATGTAAGAGGGACAATCTTTCCATTGGCCATTAATGTAAGAGGGACAATCTTTCCATTGGCCATTAATGTAAGAGGGACATTCTTTCCATTGGCCATTAATGTAAGAGGGACATTCTTTCCATTGGGCATTAATGTAAGATGGACATTCTTTCCATTGGCCATTAATGTAAGAGGAACATTCTTTTCATTGGCCATTAATGTAAGAGG
This sequence comes from Lithobates pipiens, assembly GCA_037367395.1. Lineage (NCBI taxonomy): Eukaryota > Metazoa > Chordata > Amphibia > Anura > Ranidae > Lithobates > Lithobates pipiens. The sequence goes on from JAZDVW010001694.1 coordinate 9,019, forward strand.
GACAATCTTTCCAATGGCCATTAATGTAAGAGGGATAATCTTTCCATTGGGCATTAATGTAAGAGGGACATTCTTTCCATTGGGCATTAATGTAAGAGGGACATTCTTTCCATTGGCCATTAATGTAAGAGGGACATTCTTTCCATTGGCCATTAATGTAAGAGGGACAATCTTTCCATTGGGCATTAATGTAAGAGGGACAATCTTTCCATTGGCCATTAATGTAAGATGGACATTCTTTCCATTGGCCATTAATGTAAGAGGGACATTCTTTCCATTGGGCATTAATGTAAGAGGGACAATCTTTCCATTGGGCATTAATGTAAGAGGGACATTCTTTCCATTGGCCATTAATGTAAGAGGGACATTCTTTCCATTGGCCATTAATGTAAGAGGGACAATCTTTCCATTGGGCATTAATGTAAGAGGGACATTCTTTCCATTGGCCATTAATGTAAGAGGGACAATCTTTCCATTGGGCATTAATGTAAGAGGGACAATCTTTCCATTGGGCATTAATGTAAGAGGGACATTCTTTCCATTGGGCATTAATGTAAGAGGGACATTCTTTTCATTGGCCATTAATGTAAGAGGTACAATCTTTTCATTGGCCATTAATGTAAGAGGGACATTCTTTCCATTGGCCATTAATGTAAGAGGGACATTCTTTCCATTGGCCATTAATGTAAGAGGGACATTCTTTCCATTGGGCATTAATGTAAGAGGTACAATCTTTTCATTGGCCATTAATGTAAGAGGGACTTTCTTTCCATTGGCCATTAATGTAAGAGGGACATTCTTTCCATTGGCCATTAATGTAAGAGGGACATTCTTTTCATTGGCCATTAATGTAAGAGGGACTTTCTTTCCATTGGCCATTAATGTAAGAGGGACATTCTTTCCATTGGCCATTAATGTAAGATGGACATTCTTTCCATTGGCCATTAATGTAAGAGGGACATTCTTTCCATTGGCCATTAATGTAAGAGGGATAATCTTTCCATTGGGCATTAATGTAAGAGGGACATACTTTTCATTGGCCATTAATGTAAGAGGGACATTCTTTCCATTGGCCATTAATGTAAGAGGGATAATCTTTCCATTGGGCATTAATGTAAGAGGGACATTCTTTTCATTGGCCATTAATGTAAGAGGGACAATCTTTCCATTGGCCATTAATGTAAGAGGGACATTCTTTTCATTGGCCATTAATGTAAGAGGGACAATCTTTCCATTGGCCATTAATGTAAGAGGGATAATCTTTCCATTGGGCATTAATGTAAGTGGGACATTCTTTCCATTGGCCATTAATGTAAGAGGGACATTCTTTCCATTGGCCATTAATGTAAGAGGGATAATCTTTCCATTGGCCATTAATGTAAGAGGGACATTCTTTTCATTGGCCATTAATGTAAGAGGGACTTTCTTTCCATTGGCCATAAATGTAAGAGGGACAATCTTTCCATTGGCCATTAATGTAAGAGGGACATTCTTTCCATTGGCCATTAATGTAAGAGGGACATTCTTTCCATTGGGCATTAATGTAAGAGGGACATTCTTTCCATTGGCCATTAATGTAAGAGGGATAATCTTTCCATTGGGCATTAATGTAAGAGGGACAATCTTTCCATTGGCCATTAATGTAAGAGGGACATTCTTTTCATTGGCCATTAATGTAAGATGGACATTCTTTCCATTGGCCATTAATGTAAGAGGGACATTCTTTCCATTGGCCATTAATGTAAGAGGGATAATCTTTCCATTGGGCATTAATGTAAGAGGTACAATCTTTCCATTGGGCATTAATGTAAGAGGGACATTCTTTTCATTGGCCATTAATGTAAGAGGGACAATCTTTCCATTGGGCATTAATGTAAGAGGGACATTCTTTCCATTGGCCATTAATGTAAGAGGGATAATCTTTCCATTGGGCATTAATGTAAGAGGGATAATCTTTCCATTGGGCATTAATGTAAGAGGGACATTCTTTCCATTGGCCATTAATGTAAGAGGGACATTCTTTTCATTGGCCATTAATGTAAGAGGGATAATCTTTCCATTGGCCATTAATGTAAGAGGGATAATCTTTCCATTGGCCATTAATGTAAGAGGGACATTCTTTCCATTGGCCATTAATGTAAGAGGGACATTCTTTCCATTGGCCATTAATGTAAGAGGGACAATCTTTCCATTGGCCATTAATGTAAGAGGGATAATCTTTCCATTGGCCATTAATGTAAGAGGGACATTCTTTCCATTGGCCATTAATGTAAGAGGGACAATCTTTCCATTGGGCATTAATGTAAGAGGGACAATCTTTCCATTGGCCATTAATGTAAGATGGACATTCTTTCCATTGGCCATTAATGTAAGAGGGACATTCTTTCCATTGGCCATTAATGTAAGAGGGACATTCTTTTCATTGGCCATTAATGTAAGAGGGACATTCTTTCCATTGGCCATAAATGTAAGAGGGACAATCTTTCCATTGGGCATTAATGTAAGAGGGACATTCTTTTCATTGGCCATTAATGTAAGAGGGACAATCTTTCCATTGGCCATTAATGTAAGAGGGACATTCTTTCCATTGGCCATTAATGTAAGAGGGACAATCTTTCCATTGGCCATTAATGTAAGAGGGACAATCTTTCCATTGGCCATTAATGTAAGAGGGACATTCTTTTCATTGGCCATTAATGTAAGAGGGACATTCTTTCCATTGGCCATAAATGTAAGAGGGACAATCTTTCCATTGGCCATTAATGTAAGAGGGACATTCTTTTCATTGGCCATTAATGTAAGAGGGACATTCTTTCCATTGGCCATAAATGTAAGAGGGACAATCTTTCCATTGGCCATTAATGTAAGAGGGACATTCTTTTCATTGGCCATTAATGTAAGAGGGACATTCTTTCCATTGGCCATTAATGTAAGAGGGATAATCTTTCCATTGGGCATTAATGTAAGAGGGATAATCTTTCCATTGGCCATTAATGTAAGAGGGACATTCTTTCCATTGGCCATTAATGTAAGAGGGACAATCTTTCCATTGGCCATTAATGTAAGAGGGATAATCTTTCCATTGGCCATTAATGTAAGAGGGACATTCTTTCCATTGGCCATTAATGTAAGAGGGACATTCTTTCCATTGGCCATTAATGTAAGAGGGACAATCTTTCCATTGGCCATTAATGTAAGAGGGACAATCTTTCCATTGGCCATTAATGTAAGAGGGACATTCTTTCCATTGGCCATTAATGTAAGAGGGACATTCTTTCCATTGGCCATTAATGTAAGAGGGACAATCTTTCCATTGGCCATTAATGTAAGAGGAACATTCTTTTCATTGGCCATTAATGTAAGAGGGACAATCTTTCCAATGGCCATTAATGTAAGAGGGACATTCTTTCCATTGGGCATTAATGTAAGAGGGACATTCTTTCCATTGGGCATTAATGTAAGATGGACATTCTTTCCATTGGCCATTAATGTAAGAGGGACAATCTTTCCAATGGCATTTAATGTAAGAGGGACAATCTTTCCATTGGGCATTAATGTAAGAGGGACATTCTTTCCATTGGGCATTAATGTAAGAGGGACATTCTTTCCATTGGCCATTAATGTAAGAGGGACATTCTTTCCATTGGCCATTAATGTAAGAGGGACATTCTTTCCATTGGCCATTAATGTAAGAGGGACAATCTTTCCATTGGGCATTAATGTAAGAGGGACAATCTTTCCATTGGCCATTAATGTAAGATGGACATTCTTTCCATTGGCCATTAATGTAAGAGGGACAATCTTTCCATTGGGCATTAATGTAAGAGGGACATTCTTTCCATTGGGCATTAATGTAAGAGGTACAATCTTTCCATTGGGCATTAATGTAAGAGGGATAATCTTTCCATTGGCCATTAATGTAAGAGGGACATTCTTTCCATTGGGCATTAATGTAAGAGGGACATTCTTTCCATTGGCCATTAATGTAAGAGAGACATTCTTTCCATTGGGCATTAATGTAAGAGGGATAATCTTTCCATTGGGCATTAATGTAAGAGGGACATTCTTTCCATTGGCCATTATTGTAAGAGGGACATTCTTTCCATTGGCCATTAATGTAAGAGGGACAATCTTTCCATTGGCCATTAATGTAAGAGGGATAATCTTTCCATTGGCCATTAATGTAAGAGGGACATTCTTTCCATTGGCCATTAATGTAAGAGGGACAATCTTTCCATTGGCCATTAATGTAAGAGGGACAATCTTTCCATTGGCCATTAATGTAAGAGGGACATTCTTTCCATTGGCCATTAATGTAAGAGGGACATTCTTTCCATTGGGCATTAATGTAAGATGGACATTCTTTCCATTGGCCATTAATGTAAGAGGGACAATCTTTCCATTGGCCATTAATGTAAGAGGGACATTCTTTTCATTGGCCATTAATGTAAGAGGGACAATCTTTCCATTGGCCATTAATGTAAGAGGGACAATCTTTCCATTGGCCATTAATGTAAGAGGGACATTCTTTCCATTGGCCATTAATGTAAGAGGGACATTCTTTCCATTGGCCATTAATGTAAGAGGGACAATCTTTCCATTGGCCATTAATGTAAGAGGGACATTCTTTCCATTGGCCATTAATGTAAGAGGGACAATCTTTCCATTGGCCATTAATGTAAGAGGGACAATCTTTCCATTGGCCATTAATGTAAGAGGGACATTCTTTCCATTGGCCATTAATGTAAGAGGGACATTCTTTCCATTGGGCATTAATGTAAGATGGACATTCTTTCCATTGGCCATTAATGTAAGAGGAACATTCTTTTCATTGGCCATTAATGTAAGAGGGACAATCTTTCCAATGGCCATTAATGTAAGAGGGATAATCTTTCCATTGGGCATTAATGTAAGAGGGACATTCTTTCCATTGGGCATTAATGTAAGAGGGACATTCTTTCCATTGGCCATTAATGTAAGAGGGACATTCTTTCCATTGGCCATTAATGTAAGAGGGACAATCTTTCCATTGGGCATTAATGTAAGAGGGACAATCTTTCCATTGGCCATTAATGTAAGATGGACATTCTTTCCTTTGGCCATTAATGTAAGAGGGACATTCTTTCCATTGGCCATTAATGTAAGAGGGACATTCTTTCCATTGGCCATTAATGTAAGATGGACATTCTTTCCATTGGCCATTAATGTAAGAGGGACATTCTTTCCATTGGCCATTAATGTAAGAGGGACAATCTTTCCATTGGCCATTAATGTAAGATGGACATTCTTTCCATTGGCCATTAATGTAAGAGGGACATTCTTTCCATTGGCCATTAATGTAAGAGGGACAATCTTTCCATTGGGCATTAATGTAAGAGGGACAATCTTTCCATTGGCCATTAATGTAAGATGGACATTCTTTCCATTGGCCATTAATGTAAGAGGGACAATCTTTCCATTGGGCATTAATGTAAGAGGGACAATCTTTCCATTGGCCATTAATGTAAGATGGACATTCTTTCCATTGGCCATTAATGTAAGAGGGACAATCTTTCCATTGGGCATTAATGTAAGAGGGACATTCTTTCCATTGGCCATTAATGTAAGAGGGACATTCTTTCCATTGGCCATTAATGTAAGAGGGACAATCTTTCCATTGGGCATTAATGTAAGAGGGACATTCTTTCCATTGGCCATTAATGTAAGAGGTACAATCTTTTCATTGGCCATTAATGTAAGAGGGACATTCTTTCCATTGGCCATTAATGTAAGAGGGACATTCTTTCCATTGGCCATTAATGTAAGAGGGACATTCTTTCCATTGGGCATTAATGTAAGAGGTACAATCTTTTCATTGGCCATTAATGTAAGAGGGACTTTCTTTCCATTGGCCATTAATGTAAGAGGGACATTCTTTCCATTGGCCATTAATGTAAGAGGGACATTCTTTTCATTGGCCATTAATGTAAGAGGGACTTTCTTTCCATTGGCCATTAATGTAAGAGGGACATTCTTTCCATTGGCCATTAATGTAAGATGGACATTCTTTCCATTGGCCATTAATGTAAGAGGGACATTCTTTCCATTGGCCATTATTGTAAGAGGGATAATCTTTCCATTGGGCATTAATGTAAGAGGGACATACTTTTCATTGGCCATTAATGTAAGAGGGACATTCTTTCCATTGGCCATTAATGTAAGAGGGATAATCTTTCCATTGGGCATTAATGTAAGAGGGACATTCTTTTCATTGGCCATTAATGTAAGAGGGACAATCTTTCCATTGGCCATTAATGTAAGAGGGACATTCTTTTCATTGGCCATTAATGTAAGAGGGACAATCTTTCCATTGGCCATTAATGTAAGAGGGATAATCTTTCCATTGGGCATTAATGTAAGTGGGACATTCTTTCCATTGGCCATTAATGTAAGAGGGACATTCTTTCCATTGGCCATTAATGTAAGAGGGATAATCTTTCCATTGGCCATTAATGTAAGAGGGACATTCTTTTCATTGGCCATTAATGTAAGAGGGACTTTCTTTCCATTGGCCATAAATGTAAGAGGGACAATCTTTCCATTGGCCATTAATGTAAGAGGGACATTCTTTCCATTGGCCATTAATGTAAGAGGGACATTCTTTCCATTGGGCATTAATGTAAGAGGGACATTCTTTCCATTGGCCATTAATGTAAGAGGGATAATCTTTCCATTGGGCATTAATGTAAGAGGGACAATCTTTCCATTGGCCATTAATGTAAGAGGGACATTCTTTTCATTGGCCATTAATGTAAGATGGACATTCTTTCCATTGGCCATTAATGTAAGAGGGACATTCTTTCCATTGGCCATTAATGTAAGAGGGATAATCTTTCCATTGGGCATTAATGTAAGAGGTACAATCTTTCCATTGGGCATTAATGTAAGAGGGACATTCTTTTCATTGGCCATTAATGTAAGAGGGACAATCTTTCCATTGGGCATTAATGTAAGAGGGACATTCTTTCCATTGGCCATTAATGTAAGAGGGATAATCTTTCCATTGGGCATTAATGTAAGAGGGATAATCTTTCCATTGGGCATTAATGTAAGAGGGACATTCTTTCCATTGGCCATTAATGTAAGAGGGACATTCTTTTCATTGGCCATTAATGTAAGAGGGATAATCTTTCCATTGGCCATTAATGTAAGAGGGATAATCTTTCCATTGGCCATTAATGTAAGAGGGACATTCTTTCCATTGGCCATTAATGTAAGAGGGACATTCTTTCCATTGGCCATTAATGTAAGAGGGACAATCTTTCCATTGGCCATTAATGTAAGAGGGATAATCTTTCCATTGGCCATTAATGTAAGAGGGACATTCTTTCCATTGGCCATTAATGTAAGAGGGACAATCTTTCCATTGGGCATTAATGTAAGAGGGACAATCTTTCCATTGGCCATTAATGTAAGATGGACATTCTTTCCATTGGCCATTAATGTAAGAGGGACATTCTTTCCATTGGCCATTAATGTAAGAGGGACATTCTTTTCATTGGCCATTAATGTAAGAGGGACATTCTTTCCATTGGCCATAAATGTAAGAGGGACAATCTTTCCATTGGGCATTAATGTAAGAGGGACATTCTTTTCATTGGCCATTAATGTAAGAGGGACAATCTTTCCATTGGCCATTAATGTAAGAGGAACATTCTTTCCATTGGCCATTAATGTAAGAGGGACAATCTTTCCATTGGCCATTAATGTAAGAGGGACAATCTTTCCATTGGCCATTAATGTAAGAGGGACATTCTTTTCATTGGCCATTAATGTAAGAGGGACATTCTTTCCATTGGCCATAAATGTAAGAGGGACAATCTTTCCATTGGCCATTAATGTAAGAGGGACAATCTTTCCATTGGCCATTAATGTAAGAGGGACATTCTTTTCATTGGCCATTAATGTAAGAGGGACATTCTTTCCATTGGCCATTAATGTAAGAGGGATAATCTTTCCATTGGGCATTAATGTAAGAGGGATAATCTTTCCATTGGCCATTAATGTAAGAGGGACATTCTTTCCATTGGCCATTAATGTAAGAGGGACAATCTTTCCATTGGCCATTAATGTAAGAGGGATAATCTTTCCATTGGCCATTAATGTAAGAGGGACATTCTTTCCATTGGCCATTAATGTAAGAGGGACATTCTTTCCATTGGCCATTAATGTAAGAGGGACAATCTTTCCATTGGCCATTAATGTAAGAGGGACAATCTTTCCATTGGCCATTAATGTAAGAGGGACATTCTTTCCATTGGCCATTAATGTAAGAGGGACATTCTTTCCATTGGCCATTAATGTAAGAGGGACATTCTTTCCATTGGGCATTAATGTAAGATGGACATTCTTTCCATTGGCCATTAATGTAAGAGGAACATTCTTTTCATTGGCCATTAATGTAAGAGGGACAATCTTTCCAATGGCCATTAATGTAAGAGGGACATTCTTTCCATTGGGCATTAATGTAAGAGGGACATTCTTTCCATTGGGCATTAATGTAAGATGGACATTCTTTCCATTGGCCATTAATGTAAGAGGGACAATCTTTCCAATGGCCATTAATGTAAGAGGGACAATCTTTCCATTGGGCATTAATGTAAGAGGGACATTCTTTCCATTGGGCATTAATGTAAGAGGGACATTCTTTCCATTGGCCATTAATGTAAGAGGGACATTCTTTCCATTGGCCATTAATGTAAGAGGGACATTCTTTCCATTGGCCATTAATGTAAGAGGGACAATCTTTCCATTGGCCATTAATGTAAGATGGACATTCTTTCCATTGGCCATTAATGTAAGAGGGACAATCTTTCCATTGGGCATTAATGTAAGAGGGACATTCTTTCCATTGGGCATTAATGTAAGAGGGACATTCTTTCCATTGGCCATTAATGTAAGAGGGACATTCTTTCCATTGGCCATTAATGTAAGAGGGACATTCTTTCCATTGGCCATTAATGTAAGAGGGACATTCTTTCCATTGGCCATTAATGTAAGAGGGACATTCTTTCCATTGGCCATTAATGTAAGATGGACATTCTTTCCATTGGCCATTAATGTAAGAGGGACATTCTTTCCATTGGCCATTAATGTAAGAGGGATAATCTTTCCATTGGGCATTAATGTAAGAGGGACATACTTTTCATTGGCCATTAATGTAAGAGGGACATTCTTTCCATTGGCCATTAATGTAAGAGGGATAATCTTTCCATTGGGCATTAATGTAAGAGGGACATTCTTTTCATTGGCCATTAATGTAAGAGGGACAATCTTTCCATTGGCCATTAATGTAAGAGGGACATTCTTTTCATTGGCCATTAATGTAAGAGGGACAATCTTTCCATTGGGCATTAATGTAAGAGGGACATTCTTTCCATTGGCCATTAATGTAAGAGGGACAATCTTTCCATTGGGCATTAATGTAAGAGGGACAATCTTTCCATTGGGCATTAATGTAAGAGGGACATTCTTTCCATTGGGCATTAATGTAAGAGGGACATTCTTTCCATTGGGCATTAATGTAAGAGGGACATTCTTTTCATTGGCCATTAATGTAAGAGGTACAATCTTTTCATTGGCCATTAATGTAAGAGGGACATTCTTTCCATTGGCCATTAATGTAAGAGGGACATTCTTTCCATTGGCCATTAATGTAAGAGGGACATTCTTTCCATTGGGCATTAATGTAAGAGGTACAATCTTTTCATTGGCCATTAATGTAAGAGGGACTTTCTTTCCATTGGCCATTAATGTAAGAGGGACATTCTTTCCATTGGCCATTAATGTAAGAGGGACATTCTTTTCATTGGCCATTAATGTAAGAGGGACTTTCTTTCCATTGGCCATTAATGTAAGAGGGACATTCTTTCCATTGGCCATTAATGTAAGATGGACATTCTTTCCATTGGCCATTAATGTAAGAGGGATAATCTTTCCATTGGGCATTAATGTAAGAGGGACATTCTTTCCATTGGCCATTATTGTAAGAGGGATAATCTTTCCATTGGGCATTAATGTAAGAGGGACATACTTTTCATTGGCCATTAATGTAAGAGGGACATTCTTTCCATTGGCCATTAATGTAAGAGGGATAATCTTTCCATTGGGCATTAATGTAAGAGGGACATTCTTTTCATTGGCCATTAATGTAAGAGGGACAATCTTTCCATTGGCCATTAATGTAAGAGGGACATTCTTTTCATTGGCCATTAATGTAAGAGGGACAATCTTTCCATTGGCCATTAATGTAAGAGGGATAATCTTTCCATTGGGCATTAATGTAAGTGGGACATTCTTTCCATTGGCCATTAATGTAAGAGGGACATTCTTTCCATTGGCCATTAATGTAAGAGGGATAATCTTTCCATTGGCCATTAATGTAAGAGGGACATTCTTTTCATTGGCCATTAATGTAAGAGGGACTTTCTTTCCATTGGCCATAAATGTAAGAGGGACATTCTTTCCATTGGCCATTAATGTAAGAGGGACATTCTTTCCATTGGGCATTAATGTAAGAGGGACATTCTTTCCATTGGCCATTAATGTAAGAGGGATAATCTTTCCATTGGGCATTAATGTAAGAGGGACAATCTTTCCATTGGCCATTAATGTAAGAGGGACATTCTTTTCATTGGCCATTAATGTAAGATGGACATTCTTTCCATTGGCCATTAATGTAAGAGGGACATTCTTTCCATTGGCCATTAATGTAAGAGGGATAATCTTTCCATTGGGCATTAATGTAAGAGGTACAATCTTTCCATTGGGCATTAATGTAAGAGGGACATTCTTTTCATTGGCCATTAATGTAAGAGGGACAATCTTTCCATTGGGCATTAATGTAAGAGGGACATTCTTTCCATTGGCCATTAATGTAAGAGGGATAATCTTTCCATTGGGCATTAATGTAAGAGGGATAATCTTTCCATTGGGCATTAATGTAAGAGGGACATTCTTTCCATTGGCCATTAATGTAAGAGGGACATTCTTTTCATTGGCCATTAATGTAAGAGGGATAATCTTTCCATTGGCCATTAATGTAAGAGGGATAATCTTTCCATTGGCCATTAATGTAAGAGGGACATTCTTTCCATTGGCCATTAATGTAAGAGGGACATTCTTTCCATTGGCCATTAATGTAAGAGGGACAATCTTTCCATTGGCCATTAATGTAAGAGGGATAATCTTTCCATTGGCCATTAATGTAAGAGGGACATTCTTTCCATTGGCCATTAATGTAAGAGGGACAATCTTTCCATTGGCCATTAATGTAAGAGGGACATTCTTTTCATTGGCCATTAATGTAAGAGGGACATTCTTTCCATTGGCCATTAATGTAAGAGGGACATTCTTTCCATTGGCCATTAATGTAAGAGGGACAATCTTTCCATTGGCCATTAATGTAAGAGGGACAATCTTTCCATTGGCCATTAATGTAAGAGGGACTTTCTTTCCATTGGCCATTAATGTAAGAGGGACATTCTTTCCATTGGCCATTAATGTAAGAGGGACATTCTTTCCATTGGGCATTAATGTAAGATGGACATTCTTTCCATTGGCCATTAATGTAAGAGGAACATTCTTTTCATTGGCCATTAATGTAAGAGGGACAATCTTTCCAATGGCCATTAATGTAAGAGGGACATTCTTTCCATTGGGCATTAATGTAAGAGGGACATTCTTTCCATTGGGCATTAATGTAAGATGGACATTCTTTCCATTGGCCATTAATGTAAGAGGGACAATCTTTCCAATGGCCATTAATGTAAGAGGGACAATCTTTCCATTGGGCATTAATGTAAGAGGGACATTCTTTCCATTGGGCATTAATGTAAGAGGGACATTCTTTCCATTGGCCATTAATGTAAGAGGGACAATCTTTCCAATGGCCATTAATGTAAGAGGGACAATCTTTCCATTGGCCATTAATGTAAGAGGGACAATCTTTCCATTGGGCATTAATGTAAGAGGGACAATCTTTCCATTGGCCATTAATGTAAGATGGACATTCTTTCCATTGGCCATTAATGTAAGAGGGACAATCTTTCCATTGGGCATTAATGTAAGAGGGACATTCTTTCCATTGGGCATTAATGTAAGAGGGACATTCTTTCCATTGGGCATTAATGTAAGATGGACATTCTTTCCATTGGCCATTAATGTAAGAGGGACAATCTTTCCAATGGCCATTAATGTAAGAGGGACAATCTTTCCATTGGCCATTAATGTAAGATGGACATTCTTTCCATTGGCCATTAATGTAAGAGGGACAATCTTTCCAATGGCCATTAATGTAAGAGGGACAATCTTTCCATTGGCCATTAATGTAAGAGGGACATTCTTTCCATTGGCCATTAATGTAAGAGGGACAATCTTTCCATTGGGCATTAATGTAAGAGGGACAATCTTTCCATTGGCCATTAATGTAAGATGGACATTCTTTCCATTGGCCATTAATGTAAGAGGGACAATCTTTCCATTGGGCATTAATGTAAGAGGGACATTCTTTCCATTGGGCATTAATGTAAGAGGGACATTCTTTCCATTGGGCATTAATGTAAGAGGGACATTCTTTCCATTGGCCATTAATGTAAGAGAGACATTCTTTCCATTGGGCATTAATGTAAGAGGGATAATCTTTCCATTGGGCATTAATGTAAGAGGGACATTCTTTCCATTGGCCATTATTGTAAGAGGGACATTCTTTCCATTGGCCATTAATGTAAGAGGGACAATCTTTCCATTGGCCATTAATGTAAGAGGGATAATCTTTCCATTGGCCATTAATGTAAGAGGGACATTCTTTCCATTGGCCATTAATGTAAGAGGGACAATCTTTCCATTGGCCATTAATGTAAGAGGGACAATCTTTCCATTGGCCATTAATGTAAGAGGGACATTCTTTCCATTGGGCATTAATGTAAGATGGACATTCTTTCCATTGGCCATTAATGTAAGAGGGACAATCTTTCCATTGGCCATTAATGTAAGAGGGACATTCTTTTCATTGGCCATTAATGTAAGAGGGACAATCTTTCCATTGGCCATTAATGTAAGAGGGACAATCTTTCCATTGGCCATTAATGTAAGAGGGACATTCTTTCCATTGGCCATTAATGTAAGAGGGACATTCTTTCCATTGGCCATTAATGTAAGAGGGACAATCTTTCCATTGGCCATTAATGTAAGAGGGACATTCTTTCCATTGGCCATTAATGTAAGAGGGACAATCTTTCCATTGGCCATTAATGTAAGAGGGACAATCTTTCCATTGGCCATTAATGTAAGAGGGACATTCTTTCCATTGGCCATTAATGTAAGAGGGACATTCTTTCCATTGGGCATTAATGTAAGAGGGACATTCTTTCCATTGGCCATAAATGTAAGAGGGACAATCTTTCCATTGGCCATTAATGTAAGAGGGACAATCTTTCCATTGGCCATTAATGTAAGAGGGACATTCTTTTCATTGGCCATTAATGTAAGAGGGACATTCTTTCCATTGGCCATAAATGTAAGAGGGACAATCTTTCCATTGGCCATTAATGTAAGAGGGACAATCTTTCCATTGGCCATTAATGTAAGAGGGACATTCTTTTCATTGGCCATTAATGTAAGAGGGACATTCTTTCCATTGGCCATTAATGTAAGAGGGATAATCTTTCCATTGGGCATTAATGTAAGAGGGATAATCTTTCCATTGGCCATTAATGTAAGAGGGACATTCTTTCCATTGGCCATTAATGTAAGAGGGACAATCTTTCCATTGGCCATTAATGTAAGAGGGATAATCTTTCCATTGGCCATTAATGTAAGAGGGACATTCTTTCCATTGGCCATTAATGTAAGAGGGACATTCTTTCCATTGGCCATTAATGTAAGAGGGACAATCTTTCCATTGGCCATTAATGTAAGAGGGACAATCTTTCCATTGGCCATTAATGTAAGAGGGACATTCTTTCCATTGGCCATTAATGTAAGAGGGACATTCTTTCCATTGGCCATTAATGTAAGAGGGACATTCTTTCCATTGGGCATTAATGTAAGATGGACATTCTTTCCATTGGCCATTAATGTAAGAGGAACATTCTTTTCATTGGCCATTAATGTAAGAGGGACAATCTTTCCAATGGCCATTAATGTAAGAGGGACATTCTTTCCATTGGGCATTAATGTAAGAGGGACATTCTTTCCATTGGGCATTAATGTAAGATGGACATTCTTTCCATTGGCCATTAATGTAAGAGGGACAATCTTTCCAATGGCCATTAATGTAAGAGGGACAATCTTTCCATTGGGCATTAATGTAAGAGGGACATTCTTTCCATTGGGCATTAATGTAAGATGGACATTCTTTCCATTGGCCATTAATGTAAGAGGGACAATCTTTCCATTGGCCATTAATGTAAGAGGGATAATCTTTCCATTGGGCATTAATGTAAGAGGGACATTCTTTCCATTGGCCATTAATGTAAGAGGGACATTCTTTCCATTGGCCGTTAATGTAAGAGGGATAATCTTTCCATTGGGCATTAATGTAAGAGGGACATGCTTTTCATTGGCCATTAATGTAAGAGGGACATTCTTTTCATTGGCCATTAATGTAAGAGGGACATTCTTTCCATTGGCCATAAATGTAAGAGGGACAATCTTTCCATTGGGCATTAATGTAAGAGGGACATTCTTTTCATTGGCCATTAATGTAAGAGGGACATTCTTTCCATTGGCCATTAATGTAAGAGCGACATTCTTTCCATTGGCCATTAATGTAAGAGGGATAATCTTTCCATTGGGCATTAATGTAAGAGGGACAATCTTTCCATTGGGCATTAATGTAAGAGGGACATTCTTTTCATTGGCCATTAATGTAAGAGGGATAATCTTTCCATTGGGCATTAATGTAAGAGGTACAATCTTTCCATTGGGCATTAATGTAAGAGGGATAATCTTTCCATTGGGCATTAATGTAAGAGGGACATTCTTTCCATTGGCCATTAATGTAAGAGGGACAATCTTTCCATTGGCCATTAATGTAAGAGGGATAATCTTTCCATTGGCCATTAATGTAAGAGGGACAATCTTTCCATTGGCCATTAATGTAAGAGGGACATTCTTTCCATTGGCCATTAATGTAAGAGGGACAATCTTTCCATTGGCCATTAATGTAAGAGGGATAATCTTTCCATTGGCCATTAATGTAAGAGGGACATTCTTTCCATTGGCCATTAATGTAAGAGGGACAATCTTTCCATTGGCCATTAATGTAAGAGGGACAATCTTTCCATTGGCCATTAATGTAAGAGGGACATTCTTTCCATTGGCCATTAATGTAAGATGGACATTCTTTCCATTGGCCATTAATGTAAGAGGAACATTCTTTTCATTGGCCATTAATGTAAGAGGGACAATCTTTCCAATGGCCATTAATGTAAGAGGGATAATCTTTCCATTGGGCATTAATGTAAGAGGGACATTCTTTCCATTGGGCATTAATGTAAGAGGGACATTCTTTCCATTGGCCATTAATGTAAGAGGGACATTCTTTCCATTGGCCATTAATGTAAGAGGGACAATCTTTCCATTGGGCATTAATGTAAGAGGGACAATCTTTCCATTGGCCATTAATGTAAGATGGACATTCTTTCCATTGGCCATTAATGTAAGAGGGACAATCTTTCCATTGGGCATTAATGTAAGAGGGACATTCTTTCCATTGGGCATTAATGTAAGAGGGACATTCTTTCCATTGGCCATTAATGTAAGAGGGACATTCTTTCCATTGGCCATTAATGTAAGAGGGACAATCTTTCCATTGGGCATTAATGTAAGAGGGACAATCTTTCCATTGGCCATTAATGTAAGATGGACATTCTTTCCATTGGCCATTAATGTAAGAGGGACAATCTTTCCATTGGCCATTAATGTAAGAGGGACATTCTTTCCATTGGCCATTAATGTAAGAGGGACAATCTTTCCATTGGGCATTAATGTAAGAGGGACAATCTTTCCATTGGCCATTAATGTAAGAGGTACAATCTTTCCATTGGGCATTAATGTAAGAGGGACATTCTTTCCATTGGGCATTAATGTAAGAGGGACATTCTTTCCATTGGCCATTAATGTAAGAGGGACAATCTTTCCATTGGCCATTAATGTAAGAGGTACAATCTTTCCATTGGGCATTAATGTAAGAGGGACATTCTTTCCATTGGGCATTAATGTAAGATGGACATTCTTTCCATTGGCCATTAATGTAAGAGGTACAATCTTTCCATTGGGCATTAATGTAAGAGGGACATTCTTTCCATTGGCCATTAATGTAAGAGGGACAATCTTTCCATTGGGCATTAATGTAAGAGGGACAATCTTTCCATTGGGCATTAATGTAAGAGGGACATTCTTTCCATTGGGCATTAATGTAAGAGGGACATTCTTTTCATTGGCCATTAATGTAAGAGGTACAATCTTTTCATTGGCCATTAATGTAAGAGGGACATTCTTTCCATTGGCCATTAATGTAAGAGGGACTTTCTTTCCATTGGCCATTAATGTAAGAGGGACATTCTTTCCATTGGCCATTAATGTAAGATGGACATTCTTTCCATTGGCCATTAATGTAAGAGGGACATTCTTTCCATTGGCCATTAATGTAAGAGGGATAATCTTTCCATTGGGCATTAATGTAAGAGGGACATACTTTTCATTGGCCATTAATGTAAGAGGGACATTCTTTCCATTGGCCATTAATGTAAGAGGGATAATCTTTCCATTGGGCATTAATGTAAGAGGGACAATCTTTCCATTGGCCATTAATGTAAGAGGGACATTCTTTTCATTGGCCATTAATGTAAGAGGGACAATCTTTCCATTGGCCATTAATGTAAGAGGGACATTCTTTTCATTGGCCATTAATGTAAGAGGGACAATCTTTCCATTGGCCATTAATGTAAAAGGGACAATCTTTCCATTGGCCATTAATGTAAGAGGGATAATCTTTCCATTGGGCATTAATGTAAGAGGGACATTCTTTCCATTGGGCATTAATGTAAGAGGGACATTCTTTCCATTGGCCATTAATGTAAGAGGGATAATCTTTCCATTGGCCATTAATGTAAGAGGGACATTCTTTTCATTGGCCATTAATGTAAGAGGGACTTTCTTTCCATTGGCCATAAATGTAAGAGGGACAATCTTTCCATTGGCCATTAATGTAAGAGGGACATTCTTTCCATTGGCCATTAATGTAAGAGGGACATTCTTTCCATTGGCCATTAATGTAAGAGGGACATTCTTTCCATTGGCCATTAATGTAAGAGGGACATTCTTTCCATTGGGCATTAATGTAAGAGGGATAATCTTTCCATTGGCCATTAATGTAAGATGGACATTCTTTCCATTGGCCATTAATGTAAGAGGGATAATCTTTCCATTGGGCATTAATGTAAGGTACAATCTTTCCATTGGCCATTAATGTAAGAGGGACAAGCTTTCCATTGGGCATTAATGTAAGAGGGACATTCTTTTCATTGGCCATTAATGTAAGAGGGATAATCTTTCCATTGGCCATTAATGTAAGATGGACATTCTTTCCATTGGCCATTAATGTAAGAGGGACAATCTTTCCATTGGCCATTAATGTAAGAGGGACATTCTTTCCATTGGCCATTAATGTAAGAGGGATAATCTTTCCATTGGGCATTAATGTAAGAGGGATAATCTTTCCATTGGGCATTAATGTAAGAGGGACATTCTTTCCATTGGCCATTAATGTAAGAGGGACATTCTTTTCATTGGCCATTAATGTAAGAGGGATAATCTTTCCATTGGCCATTAATGTAAGAGGGATAATCTTTCCATTGGCCATTAATGTAAGAGGGACATTCTTTCCATTGGCCATTAATGTAAGAGGGACATTCTTTCCATTGGCCATTAATGTAAGAGGGACAATCTTTCCATTGGGCATTAATGTAAGAGGGACAATCTTTCCATTGGCCATTAATGTAAGATGGACATTCTTTCCATTGGCCATTAATGTAAGAGGGACATTCTTTCCATTGGCCATTAATGTAAGAGGGACATTCTTTTCATTGGCCATTAATGTAAGAGGGACATTCTTTCCATTGGCCATAAATGTAAGAGGGACAATCTTTCCATTGGGCATTAATGTAAGAGGGACATTCTTTTCATTGGCCATTAATGTAAGAGGGACAATCTTTCCATTGGCCATTAATGTAAGATGGACATTCTTTCCATTGGCCATTAATGTAAGAGGGACAATCTTTCCATTGGCCATTAATGTAAGAGGGATAATCTTTCCATTGGCCATTAATGTAAGATGGACATTCTTTCCATTGGCCATTAATGTAAGAGGGACAATCTTTCCATTGGCCATTAATGTAAGAGGGACATTCTTTCCATTGGCCATTAATGTAAGATGGACATTCTTTCCATTGGCCATTAATGTAAGAGGGACAATCTTTCCATTGGCCATTAATGTAAGAGGGATAATCTTTCCATTGGGCATTAATGTAAGAGGGACATACTTTTCATTGGCCATTAATGTAAGAGGGACATTCTTTCCATTGGCCATTAATGTAAGAGGGATAATCTTTCCATTGGGCATTAATGTAAGAGGGACATGCTTTTCATTGGCCATTAATGTAAGAGGGACATTCTTTTCATTGGCCATTAATGTAAGATGGACATTCTTTCCATTGGCCATTAATGTAAGAGGGACAATCTTTCCATTGGCCATTAATGTAAGAGGGATAATCTTTCCATTGGGCATTAATGTAAGAGGGACATACTTTTCATTGGCCATTAATGTAAGAGGGACATTCTTTCCATTGGCCATTAATGTAAGAGGGATAATCTTTCCATTGGGCATTAATGTAAGAGGGACATGCTTTTCATTGGCCATTAATGTAAGAGGGACATTCTTTCCATTGGCCATTAATGTAAGAGGGATAATCTTTCCATTGGGCATTAATGTAAGATGGACATTCTTTCCATTGGCCATTAATGTAAGATGGACATTCTTTCCATTGGCCATTAATGTAAGAGGGACAATCTTTCCATTGGCCATTAATGTAAGAGGGATAATCTTTCCATTGGGCATTAATGTAAGAGGGACATTCTTTCCATTGGCCATTAATGTAAGAGGGATAATCTTTCCATTGGGCATTAATGTAAGAGGGACATGCTTTTCATTGGCCATTAATGTAAGAGGGACATTCTTTTCATTGGCCATTAATGTAAGAGGGACTTTCTTTCCATTGGCCATTAATGTAAGAGGGACATTCTTTCCATTGGCCATAAATGTAAGAGGGACAATCTTTCCATTGGGCATTAATGTAAGAGGGACATTCTTTTCATTGGCCATTAATGTAAGAGGTACAATCTTTTCATTGGCCATTAATGTAAGAGGGACATTCTTTCCATTGGCCATTAATGTAAGAGGGACATTCTTTCCATTGGCCATTAATGTAAGAGGGACTTTCTTTCCATTGGCCATTAATGTAAGATGGACATTCTTTCCATTGGCCATTAATGTAAGAGGGACAATCTTTCCATTGGCCATTAATGTAAGAGGGATAATCTTTCCATTGGGCATTAATGTAAGAGGGACATACTTTTCATTGGCCATTAATGTAAGAGGGACATTCTTTCCATTGGCCATTAATGTAAGAGGGATAATCTTTCCATTGGGCATTAATGTAAGAGGGACATTCTTTCCATTGGCCATTAATGTAAGAGGGACATTCTTTCCATTGGCCGTTAATGTAAGAGGGATAATCTTTCCATTGGGCATTAATGTAAGAGGGACAATCTTTCCATTGGCCATTAATGTAAGAGGGACATGCTTTTCATTGGCCATTAATGTAAGAGGGACATTCTTTTCATTGGCCATTAATGTAAGAGGGACTTTCTTTCCATTGGCCATTAATGTAAGAGGGACAATCTTTCCATTGGCCATTAATGTAAGAGGGACAATCTTTCCATTGGGCATTAATGTAAGATGGACATTCTTTCCTTTGGCCATTAATGTAAGAGGGACAATCTTTCCATTGGCCATTAATGTAAGAGGGACATTCTTTCCATTGGGCATTAATGTAAGAGGGACATTCTTTCCATTGGGCATTAATGTAAGAGGGACAATCTTTCCATTGGGCATTAATGTAAGAGGGACATTCTTTTCATTGGCCATTAATGTAAGAGGTACAATCTTTTCATTGGCCATTAATGTAAGAGGGACATTCTTTTCATTGGCCATTAATGTAAGAGGTACAATCTTTTCATTGGCCATTAATGTAAGAGGGACATTCTTTCCATTGGCCATTAATGTAAGAGGGACAATCTTTCCATTGGCCATTAATGTAAGAGGGACATTCTTTCCATTGGGCATTAATGTAAGAGGGACATTCTTTCCATTGGGCATTAATGTAAGAGGGACAATCTTTCCATTGGGCATTAATGTAAGAGGGACATTCTTTTCATTGGCCATTAATGTAAGAGGTACAATCTTTTCATTGGCCATTAATGTAAGAGGGACATTCTTTTCATTGGCCATTAATGTAAGAGGTACAATCTTTTCATTGGCCATTAATGTAAGAGGGACATTCTTTTCATTGGCCATTAATGTAAGAGGGACATTCTTTTCATTGGCCATTAATGTAAGAGGTACAATCTTTTCATTGGCCATTAATGTAAGAGGGACATTCTTTCCATTGGCCATTAATGTAAGAGGGACATTCTTTCCATTGGCCATTAATGTAAGAGGGACTTTCTTTCCATTGGCCATTAATGTAAGAGGGACATTCTTTCCATTGGCCATTAATGTAAGAGGGACATTCTTTCCATTGGCCATTAATGTAAGATGGACATTCTTTCCATTGGCCATTAATGTAAGATGGACATTCTTTCCATTGGCCATTAATGTAAGAGGGACATTCTTTTCATTGGCCATTAATGTAAGAGGTACAATCTTTTCATTGGCCATTAATGTAAGAGGGACATTCTTTTCATTGGCCATTAATGTAAGAGGGACATTCTTTTCATTGGCCATTAATGTAAGAGGGACATTCTTTCCATTGGCCATTAATGTAAGAGGGATAATCTTTCCATTGGGCATTAATGTAAGAGGGACATGCTTTTCATTGGCCATTAATGTAAGAGGGACATTCTTTTCATTGGCCATTAATGTAAGAGGGACAATCTTTCCATTGGGCATTAATGTAAGATGGACATTCTTTCCATTGGCCATTAATGTAAGAGGGACATTCTTTTCATTGGCCATTAATGTAAGAGGGACATTCTTTCCATTGGCCATTAATGTAAGAGGGACATTCTTTCCATTGGCCATTAATGTAAGAGGGACATTCTTTCCATTGGCCATTAATGTAAGATGGACATTCTTTCCATTGGCCATTAATGTAAGAGGGACATTCTTTTCATTGGCCATTAATGTAAGAGGTACAATCTTTTCATTGGCCATTAATGTAAGAGGGACATTCTTTTCATTGGCCATTAATGTAAGAGGGACATTCTTTCCATTGGCCATTAATGTAAGAGGGATAATCTTTCCATTGGGCATTAATGTAAGAGGGACATGCTTTTCATTGGCCATTAATGTAAGAGGGACATTCTTTTCATTGGCCATTAATGTAAGAGGGACAATCTTTCCATTGGGCATTAATGTAAGATGGACATTCTTTCCATTGGCCATTAATGTAAGAGGGACATTCTTTCCATTGGGCATTAATGTAAGAGGGACATTCTTTCCATTGGCCATTAATGTAAGAGGGACATTCTTTCCATTGGGCATTAATGTAAGATGGACATTCTTTCCATTGGCCATTAATGTAAGAGGGACATTCTTTTCATTGGCCATTAATGTAAGAGGGACATTCTTTCCATTGGCCATTAATGTAAGATGGACAATCTTTCCTCCATTGGCCATTAATGTAAGAGGGACAATCTTTCCTCCATTGGCCATTAATGTAAAGAGTCATCCTTCCCACTGACTCCTCTGAAAATTATTTCCAGGGTTCTCTTTGTGTAAAAGGATTGATAAAGGTTGATAATAGATGTCGGCATATAAAAAGGGCAGACCAGGCAGCTGACCGGCCCCAGACTACACTTAACATGCGTATATATACACCTATAGCCTATACCTGCAAACATTATACCTGCTGCCTCATTTACAGAGACTAGACTTATGGTTTTTCCTACCGCCATCCTATGGCTGAAGGGGGATCTAGTGGTGAAGTATGGGGCGAGATTCCTCACCCTGCTCTCATTCCTCGTTATATTTATTATTAGAGAAAGGAAGAAAAAAAACCTTTGCATACAAAGACAATTAAGGTACGACCAATCTTTATTGGAGATAAATCTATAGAAGGAAATGATTGTTGGGCTTCGGAGAACATTGGAGGTCAGTCACGGTTGTCCTAGGACTCCTCAAAGGCAGGCCCTTTTTACACTAACCCTAAACCTTAAGATGATTCAGAGGAAGGCGAAAACCCCCCCAGCCAGATGGGCTCTAAGAGGGGGGAAAAATTCCTTCCTGACCCCCTAAGGCGATCGGATTGTCCCTGAATCATCAGTCTAGGGTGCCCAGTTCATCTCATATAGAGAAAAAACATGCATTATGGATGCAGGTATGTATTTAATAAAACACACTTGCCTGCTTGTTAACAATCATCTTTGGGGATCATTCAGAATATATGCATTGAGCTTCCGCACAGATCAGTGCCCCCACACCGATCAGTGCCTCCGCCCGCCGCACCGATTCCTCATGTTTTCTGTGCCCGGCCCCTACAGGAGGACTGGTGGTACCCCCCTATTGGTGGCCCTGGTGCTGGTATGTAGACGTGCTGTGTATGATGGTATGTATGGTGCTATATATACAGGTATGTATGTAATAAAACACACTTAGCTGCTTGTTTACAATGATCTTTGGGGTTCATTCAGAATATATGCATTGAGTGTCTGCACGGATCAGTGCCCCCCCACTGATCAGTGCCTCTGCACGCTGCACAGATTCCTCATGTTTTCTGTACCCAGCCCCCTACAGGAGGACTGGTGGTACCCCCTTATTGGTGGACATGCTGTGTATGGTGGTATGTATGGCGCTATGTAGACATTCTATGTATACTGTTATGTACGGTGCTATGTATGATGGAGGGATATCAAAGCCAGTGCACCAGGTAGCCACAATTATCTCCATTCAGTATTCTTCAGGTTGACATCTCACACCAGGCACATCTCTGTTGATGTCTCATCCCCTCAGATGGTGGTAACGAGGCTCTACCCTCGGATAGGGGCTATTGGGCTCTTCCCTTGGATGGTGGGGACCAGGCTCTGCCCTTGGATGGTGGTGACCAGGCTCTCTGTTGATGTCACTGCCCCTCAGATGGTGGTAACGAGGCTCTGCCCTCGGATAGGGGCTATTGGGCTCTTCCCTTGGATGGTGGTGACCAGGCTCTCTGTTGAGGTCACTGCCCCTCAGATGGTGGTAACGAGGCTCCACCTTTGGATGTTGGCGATGTGGCTCTCCGTTGAGGTCCTTGTCCCTCAGATGGTGGCAACGAGGCTCTTTGTTTGTCACTACCCCTCGGATGGTGGTATTAAGGGTCTTCCCTCGAATGGTGGTGAGGAGGCTCACCGTTGATGTCATTGCCCCTTGGATGGTGACGAAGAGGCTCTGTGTTGATACTGTTTTTTTCAGTGGCGATTATTAGGCCACTGGCGGCAATTCACATTCTCGCTCAGGTAGGTGAAGCCGTCAAATCTCTTCTGGTGGCATGGAGCTATCGGCTCCCCTTGGTCTTCATTTTGAATCAGTTCATCCCCTGGAACTCCTTCACTCAGGTTTTCCTCATAAATCTGGAAAGAGAAAAAAGTATTTTGTCAATGTTTCTGTTTGATAGGGAAAGAATCCCTAGAAATCTCCCCCTTGCGCTGGGACTCCTCCCGTATACTTACATATCGAGATGGAAATGGTGGTGGTGAGTTCCCTTTCTCTATCTTCTTCCAGTCCACCTTGCTGAAGTAGGGGTGTCCTCTGATATCTCTTACTAGACTCATCCGCATGTCTTGGTCTTTACATAAGCACTGTAAAAAGGAACAAAATATAATAAGATACACTGGAATAACATGAACAATCTATGAACAATTTAATATTTGATTCTGACAGTTACATATTTCAGTTTATATTATTTTGCCTTCTGACCTGCTACTATATCCTGATTGGATTGGATGGTAGCATGGGGCCTTATTTGTGTCATATTAGTTCAGAATAGTTATTAAAGGAAAGAAACATCAGATATTTTGCAATTAATTGTGAATTAGGAATGTCTTAAAAAAGAGATTTCTATGAAATCTGCACCTGCCATGATCTTTCTTATGACTCTGGCAGTCCCAGGGGAGTTCTATATGTTGTCTGTGCACGGAATGTCCCCAGAAATTGAATTCAATGTCTGTGCGATTGGCCCCATCACTATCCAATGGAAGCACCCGGACCGTAAATTAAAAAGTTTAAAGTTAAACACATCCTGGGTTTTAGGGGACACAATGGCTGCGGCTTTCCTCACACATCCTCTGCAATAGGATTTCCATTCTTTGGATTGTACTTTCTATGACTTTTCCACTGCTAAATGGACACAAGGGCTGCTTCTTTCCTTATGACAGGGGAAGGCAGATCCTTCCATTAAGCAGTCAGCTTGCTGAAAGTACAGCTATGACCTCCATCGGTAAGAAGGTGGAATCATGTTTAATAAAATCCTATTAAGATATAATGTATGCAACAGAGAAAGAACATTGTCACTTAAAGTGCTTGTAAACCCTTACAACACACTTTGACCTACAGGTAAGTCTAGATTAAGGCTTACCTGTAGGTCCAAGATATATCTCCTAAACCTACACGGTTTAGGAAATATTTGCCGAAAGACAGGCACCGCTCTCTACGGCGTATGCACCGTAGACAGCGGCGCGCCGGCACACTGAGCGCGGCACCGTCAACGGTGAATATGCCGCACGTGGCGACTCCCGTGCGCATGCGCGGGAGTGACGTCATCGCGGCTTCGTTGAATGATAGCGGCGGAGCAGCGAAACCCACCGAAAAGATGGAGGCTCCATACACAAGGGGACAGCGGTGACTTCGCTGGCTCCTGTGTCAGGTAAGTGACACATAATGGACTACTATGCGATGCGATGCGATGTGATGCATAGTAGTCCATTATGCTTTACCTTTGCAAGGAATGAAAGAGGAAGTAAACTCATCAGGGTTTACTTCCTCTTTAAAAGATGTAAAAGTTCTATGTATACTTACCCTCTCTATGATGTCACGGAGATTAGCGTCTATTTTATATGGATAATACGGTTTCATGGTGGTCACGATCATCTCTTCTTCCTCTGCGGTCTCGTTGCCAAGAAGAAATGGATGCGAACCGAAAGTCATCTTGTACGCTATTATTCCCAGGGAATAATAATCAGCTGCTCCGAAGTATGGAATGTGTTGAAGGATCTGTAGAAACATAAAGAGAAAAAGAAGGATGAGCTGATTGTTGGGTAGAGGACGGAGACGACTCAATGCTGATATATGTGATCTATGAATCCTCCCAGGACTCCTAAAATTGTGTTTAAAAGACCTCAAACCAAGGCGGAGCTTGTGAATATTGGAGGTGGGGCTTTAGGTCTTGCAGAGACACAAAAGGAAGTTGGTTGAAATCTTCCAAATTGAGGTAAATTTCACCAGAACAGGTGTGCCCGTTGAAGGTTTCTCCTCCCCTCGTGTTCTGGGGAAATATCTAAAACTCTCACTTTCTGTCTCAATGACAATGGTCACCAATACAAACCAATGGGGACAAATACCCCTGGAATATTGTTCCAGCCTGGAAACCCACTGAAATCAACCAGGTCACCAGTAAAGAAATTCTTAATTTAGTGAAAAGTTACCTCCCTTTAGTTTATCTCTATATCCCATTATAACAAATATTACAATTAGGTCTAATGTCAGATGGATAGCAAGTATCTTACCTCTGGCGCCAAGTACCCTGGTGTCCCCATTTTCCCTTTAATCCTCCTGGACTCCGTGACACCGACCTCTGCCAAGCCGAAATCGCATATTTTGATGTGGCCGGTGTCGTCCACAAGAATATTTGAAAACTTGAGATCTCGGTGGATGATCGCCCTAGAATGGAGAAACTGCAGACCGCAGATCATTTCCGCTAAGAAGTATCTGATGGGGGAAAGAGATAGAGGAATTAGCATCACAAATCATCACAGAGTAATGAAATCTAAAGATGAAATGACTTCCCCCTGTAATACATAGGGGTATGGATGGACGAGGCTCAGGTGAAGGGGCTGACTACATCACTGGCTGTGGTCAGTCACCCCCGACTCCAGAGTGACCCGTTCATTGATCTTACCTTATGGTGTCCTCAGTAAATAGAAATGTTTCCAAGACATTAAAGAGATCCCCTCTGCTCAGGCATTCCAGGACAAAGACGAGATGATTCTGTGTGAACACAAGAGATAAAGTTTACATTATAGACATGCAGGATTTCATTTTGTGGAGGAATAGACAGACACACTTAATTTAGGAAAACCGGACAGAGGAACTACGTAGGCCGCCATTACTGGACTGTCCTTATTGCAATGCTAGTTCTGTCTTGTCTGGTAAAGAAGATTGGAAGGTGAAAAGACTTACCTTTGTCTGGAACGTTCCAAAGAGATGTGTAATAAATGGACACTCCCTGGCTTCTTTCAGCACATTACGTTCTAAGAAAACCATCTCACTATCCTCTTCATAATGAAGTAATTTTCTCTTTTCCACAAGTTTAACCGCCAGCTTCTGGTCAATGGCGGGATGAGAGGCCAAGATCACCTTCCCATAGGTCCCCTGTCCAAGGACTCTATAACAGGTCATGTGTTCAAAGGAGAGTACACATGGCTGGTCCTTGGTGACCTCGCTGGATGGTACTGGTGAGGCGATCCCATGGTTTGTGCTGCCGATGGAAAAAAATTCTAGACTCTCAACACCACTGCTAAGTTCAATATATGAAGATGGATAGCTTGATATTGCAGTGTGGTATGATGAGAGTGATAGGGATCTGCTTCTCCATTCAGCTACCTCCATGTCCTTGCTGGTGGGGGGACTAACTTCTGTTTTCTTGTCCTCAGAGAAGGGAATGGCTGCCGTATTGTTGTCTTCGGTGGATGGACTGGTTGCCGTAATGTTGTCCTCGGTGGATGGACTGGCTGCAGTAGTGTTGTCCTCGGTGGATGGACTGGTTGCCGTAATGTTGTCCTCGGTGGATGGACTGGCTGCAGTAGTGTTGTCCTCAGTGGATGGACTGGCTGCAGTAGTGTTGTCCTCGGTGGATGGACTGGCTGCAGTAGTGTTGTCCTTGGTGGATGGACTGGCTGCAGTAGTGTTGTCCTTGGTGGATGGACTGGCTGCAGTAGTGTTGTCCTCGGTGGATGGACTGGTTGCCGTAATGTTGTCCTCGGTGGATGGACTGGCTGCAGTAGTGTTGTCCTCAGTGGATGGACTGGCTGCAGTAGTGTTGTCCTTGGTGGATGGACTGGCTGCAGTAGTGTTGTCCTTGGTGGATGGACTGGCTGCAGTAGTGTTGTCCTCGGTGGATGGACTGGTTGCCGTAATGTTGTCCTCGGTGGATGGACTGGCTGCAGTAGTGTTGTCCTCAGTGGATGGACTGGCTGCAGTAGTGTTGTCCTCAGTGGATGGACTGGCTGCAGTAGTGTTGTCCTCGGTGGATGGACTGGCCGCCGTATTGTTGTCCTCAGTGGATGGACTGGCTGCAGTAGTGTTGTCCTCGGTGGATGGACTGGCCGCCGTAATGTTGTCCTCGGTGGATGGACTGGCTGCCGTAATGTTGTCCTCGGTGGATGGACTGGTTGTCGAAATGTTGTCCTCAGTGGATGGACTGGCTGCAGAACTGTTGTCCTCGGTGGATGGACTGGCTGCAGTAGTGTTGTCCTCGGTGGATGGACTGGCTGCAGTAGTGTTGTCCTCGGTAGATGGACTGGCTGCAGTAATGTTGTCCTCCATAGTCTCAGACTGTGCAGTCTCCTGGTCCTCATTGGTGGATGGAGTGACATGCATGTCCTTGTCCTCCATGGTTGGGTCCTGCACAGTCTTCTGGTCCTCATTGGTGGATGGAGTGACTTGGTTTTGTTCGTCCTCCATCATTTTATCCAGTTCAGCCTTACTGGTGTACGGGACCCGTATGTAAGGCTGTCTGACGTTGAGACGATCTTCAATTTGTCCTGGAGAGAGAAGAAGAAAACAGTCATTTTTATTCTTGCTCTTTACATGTGATTGATCGATCTTACACAGAATCGGTGGACATTGAGATGGATTGTCTCTTACATATATGGGTGTCGTCTGTGTTATGGAAATAATCTCTTATTACATATTTCTCTTCATGGTGATTCTCTATATACATTATGGCAGTATTTATATAAATAAACAAAAATTATTAATATATATAAAAATATATATATTTGTGTTACCTATCTCTCTCTTTCCCCCGCTCTCTCTCTCTCTCTCTCTCTCTCTCTCTCTCTCTCTCTATATATATATATATATATATATATATATATATATATATATAATTATTATTATTATATACGATTTATATAGCGCCAACAGTTTACGCAGTGCTTTTTTTTTTTTTTTTACATGCAGAGCAGAGTATTTTTGGGTTCATAGACATCAACAAAAACACATCAAAAACAATTGTACTTGTGTTTTTTATGCATTTTTGTTGGGGTTTTGTTTTAAAAAAAAAAAGTATGAAAAATGTGGTGGAAAACATAGAAAATACATCAAGCGCACACCCAGAGGGGTAAACTTGGCCATATACTACTTACCATCAACATCATCTGGATTGGTGATGGTGATTTTGTGGTGTCGGAAGAGGCAGATTCTGCCTATGGCAGTCCTGATCCTCTTCCCTATTGCCCTGGCTCCTCCCCTAATAGGGTCGGTAGCGGTGGGCGGTGCATTTGTAGGGTGCTCCCCTGTAATTGGGCGCACGTTTAGTAATAAAACGGAATCCTCTTGGTTGGAATTCAGAAGATTCTTCGCCCTGTAACCGTTTTTTCTCACAAATCGTGTCATTGTTCTCATAGAACGAGTAACACTGCAGAGAGATAGAAATCGCTTCCTGCTCGGTCAGAATACACAAAGCAAGTGAGCTGCAGGTCCTGTGCGATTCTATTCATGGGCGGAAGGGGGGGGAAGGGGGGGGCTGCTCTGACATCACAGGTCACATGACCTTGCTGCTCCAATCACAATGTCTGAATTCACACAGCTTCAACAGCCGTTCTATTTTTAGCTCCAACTGACAAACATTCAAATCTACCATTCTGTTTTTTTTTGTTTGTTTTTTTACTGCCAATCTTTATTGAGCTGTGTGCGTGAGGTCAATGTACAAAGATAACACGTTACCACGATGATCCTTTTTGGGGGGGGGGGGG
This sequence comes from Lithobates pipiens, assembly GCA_037367395.1. NCBI lineage: Eukaryota > Metazoa > Chordata > Amphibia > Anura > Ranidae > Lithobates > Lithobates pipiens. The sequence goes on from JAZDVW010001694.1 coordinate 38,569, forward strand.
GGGTGGTGAACAGTGTTTTGGGAAAAACAAAAAAAAGAAATAAAATTTTTAAACTTTTAATGCTAAAAAAAAATGTTTTAATTTTTTTCCCCCCGAAATCTAAAAGATGTCACAATGATAAATTGCGAACACCTGTACAAAGGCCATAAATGACGTAAACATGACTATCCATAGTTTACAGGTTACCGCTTTACATGTACAGAGGAGGTCTAGTACTAGAATTTCTGCCCGTGATCTGATGTTCGCGGTGATACTGCACATGTGTGGGGCGATTGCGGTTTGCGTGTCTTCAGGACCGACGCACGCATCATCCTTTGCTCGTTAGTATTGGTGGGGGGGGGGGGTGTGGACACTTTTTATTTTAATTTTTTAAAATGAATTTCTATATTTTTTAAAATATTTTTGCACTGTTACTTTAACAGCCCTCCATGCCGTTTCTTCACTACCAAGTGCCGTGACTTACACGTGGGAGTGACTTCATGCAACGCCAAACCAGTTACAGAGCCGGATTCCGCCGCAGCCCCCGGGTGAAGATGGACGCGGCCTCCAGCAGGGACAGAGCGGGCTTCCTTTGCAGGTAAGTGCCACATTACATACTAGCCCATTATGCTTTTTTTACTTTGCAGGGGAAAAAAAGAGGAAGTAAATCCCTTCAGGGTTTTCTTCCTCTTTAACAGCCAACAGACAACGTGGCACAGAGTCAGCGGGCAGAGCCCATCCAGTAAACAAGCCAAGGTCGGAGTAGTTAGGTGAGGGTGAGAACAGAAGTGAAGTCCAAAGACAAGCCGGGTCATACATGAGTGAGATGAAGACCATTCAGCAACTGCACACAGGGATAGACCCGTTTATACAGGGCCAGTGGGTGCCAAGTGCTAATTGGTATGTGCACGTGCCCGCCCACGAATATGTGCGCAATGAACCGGCACGGTATAAGTGACATTGGTCTTTGCACATTAGCAATTTGCTTACTGGGCACTTAATGGTTGGTGGCATTCATGGTTCCTTCAATGATCTTTAGCCCCCCAGTGGCGGCAGCCAGGGCCGGACTGGGAATAAAAACCAGCCCTGGAAAAAATTTCATACCAGCCCCACAGCATAACGTCATTATTTTCTTGTTCGTGAAAAGGGAAAACCATACATATTAAAGCACATTTGATGAAGAGAGTATTATATATAGATATGAAATCACATAGGGAGATATATATATATCCTTCCAGAGGATCTGTTTGCTGTGAGATGGAGCGGTCCCTGGCCACCTGCACCTTCAGCCATCCTCAAAGAGCAGGGGGGGAGTGGAGATCACAGGGGTGGAGAGCATAGAGTGCTGGGGGGGCTTGAGAGCATTGGGGGGGGGGGGCTTCAAAAAGAACAGGGGTGGAGAGCACGGTAGGCTAAGAGCACTGGGGGGCTAAGAGTGTGGGCTGGTGAAGAGCACTGGGGGGGCAGAGAAACAGAGGTGGAGAGCACAGGGGCTGGAGAGTACTGGGGGGGGGGGGTACAAAGTGCAGGGGGGAGTGAAGAGCAATGGGGGGGGCTTGAGAGCACCAGTGGGGGCTAGAAAGAACACAGGTGGCAAGCACGAGGGACTGGAGAGCTCTATGGGGGGTGGAGAGCACTGGTAGGGTTGGAGAGCACATGGGTGGGGGCAAAATGCAGGGGGGAGTGTAGAGTACAGGGGTGGGGAGTGGAGAGTGCTGGGTGGAGCCATAAATAACTGGGGTGGAGCACTGGGGGAGTGGAGAGCGCTGGGGGGGAGTGGAGAGAACTGGGGGAGGGGGAGCACTGGGGGGAGGGAAGAACTGGGTGGAGTGCAGAGCGCTGGGGGGGGGGGGGTGGGCACTGGGGGAATGGAGAGCACTGGGGGAGAACAGGGGGAAGAGGGCACTAGGGGGAGAGCACTGGGGGGAAAGAACAGGGGGAAGAGCACTTGGGGGGAAGAACAGGGAGGAGAGCACTGGGAGGGAAGAACAGGGGGGGAGAAGAACGGGGGAGAGCAGAGCGCTGGGGGGGGGCACTGGGGAGTGGAGAGTACTGGGGGGAGAACGGGGGGGAGCACTGGGGGGAAAAGCACTGGGGGGAGTGGAGAGCACTGGGTGAGAGATCGGGGGGGAAGAGAACAGGGGGGAGAGCACTGGGAGGGGGAACGGGGGGGAGGAGAACGGGGGGGAGGAGAACAGGGGGGAGAGCACGGGGGGATAACACTGGGGGGACTGGAGAGCAACGGGGAGGGAGAGTACTGGCGGGGGAACAGGGGGGAGTGGAGAGCACTGAGATGGTGGCTAGAGATGGAGAGCAGGGGGGGCAACAAGAACAGGGGAGGAGAGAATTATGGGGGGGGGGAACGGGAGAGTGTGGTGGTGGAGAGCACTGGGGGGGGGGCAGGAGAGTGTGGTGGTGGAGAGGAGCACGGGGGGGGGGGGGGGTCAGGAGACTGTGGTGGTGGAGGAGAGCACTGGGGGGGGGGGCAGGAGAGTGGAGAGCACTGGGGGGGGAAAGAACAGGGGGGAGAGAACTGGGGGGGAGAGCACTGGGGGGAAGAACAGGGGGGGAGTGCAGAGCGCTGGGGGGAGAACGGGGGGGAGGGCACTGGGGGAGTCGAGAGCACTGGGGGAGAACAGGGGGGGAGAGGGCACTGGGAGGGAGAACAGGGGGGAGAGCACAGGGGGAGAGGACTGGAGAGCAACGGAGGGAACAGGGGGGAGAGCACTGGGGGAATAGAGAGCTCTGAGATGGTGGCTGGAGAGCAGGGGGGGGGGGGCAACAAGAGCAGGAGAGGAGAGAATTGTGGGGGGGAGGGGCAGGAGAGTGTGGTGGAGGAGAGCACTGGGGGGGGCAGGAGAGTGTGTTGGTGGAGGAGAGCACGGGGGGGGGGGCAGGAGAGTGCGGTGGTGGAGGAGAGCACTGAGGGGGGCAGGAGAGTGGTGGTGGAGAGGAGCACTGGGGGGGGGGGACAGGAGAGTGTGGTGGTGGAGGAGAGCACTGGGGGGGGCAGGAGAGTGTGGTGGTGGAGGAGAGCACTGGGGGGGAGAGAAGAGCAGGGGGACAGCACTGGAGGAGTGGAGAGCACTGGGTGGGGGGGGGAAGAACAGGGAGGAGAGAACTGGGGGGGAGAACAGGGGGGAGAGCACTGGGAGGGAAGAACAGGGGGGAGAGCAGAGCGCTAGGGGGGGGAGAGCACTGGGGGAGTGGAGAGCGCTGGGGGGTAGAACAGGGGGAGGGCACTGGAGGGAGAACAGGGAGGAGAGCACTGGGAGGGAATAACGGGGGGGAGAGTACTGGGGGAGTGGAGAGCACTGGGGGGAGAACAGGGGGAGAGCACTGGGGGAGTGGAGAGCACTGGGGGGAGAACACGGGGGGAGAGCACTGGGGGGAGAACACGGGGGGAGCACTGGGGGGAGTGGAGAGCGCTGGGGGGAGAACAGGGAGGAGAGCACTGGGGGGAGAACACGGGGGGAGCACTGGGGGGAGTGGAGAGCGCTGGGGGGAGAACAGGGAGGAGAGCACTGGGAGGGAAGAACAGGGGGGAGAGCAGAGCGCTAGGAGGGGAGAGCACTGGGGGAGTGGAGAGCGCTGGGGGGAGAACAGGGAGGAGAGCACTGGGAGGGAAGAACGGGGGGGAGAGCACTGGGGGAGTGGAGAGCACTGGGGGGAGAACAGGGGGAGAGCACTGGGGGAGTGGAGAGCACTGGGGGAGAGAACGGGGGAGGAGAGCACTCGGAAGGGCAGACACGGGGGGAGGGGGGAGGACTGGAGAGCAACGGGGGGGGGGGGACAACAGGGGGGAGAACACTGGGGGGACTGGAGAGCAACGGGGGGAAAACAGGGGGGAGAGTACTGGGGGGGAACCGGGGGGAGAGCACTGGGGGAGTGGAGAGCACTGAGATGGTGGCTAGAGAAGGATGGGGAGAGCTGGAGAGCAGGGGGGGCAACAAGAACAGGAGAGAGAATTGTGGGGGGGGGGCAGGAGAGTGTGGTGGTGGAGGAGAGCACTGGGGGGAGGGGCAGGAGAGATTGGTGGTGGAGGAGAGCACTGGGGGGGGGGGGGGGCAGGAGAGTGTGGTGGTGGAGGATAAGGATAAGTACAGTAAGTTGGATGGGAGAATCGGCAGCCCCCCCCCCCCCCCCCCCGGAATCTCCCGGTATCCCGGTAGGTCAGTCCGGCCCTGCCGGCAGCACTCATGCAGCCCCAGACCATGACACCCCCCCCACCATGCCTGACTGTAGACAAGACACACTTGTCTTTGTCCTCCTCACCCGGTTGCCCCCACACACGCTTGTCACCATCTGACACCAAATACGTTTATCTTGGTCTCATCAGAGCACAGGACATGGTTCTGAGCTGCAGCTCAGTTTCAGGGTCTCGGCAATCTTCTTATAGCCTAGGCCAGTGATGGTGAACCTTGGCACCCCAGATGTTTTGGAACTACATTTCACATGATGCTCAACTACACTGCAGAGTGCATGAGCATCATGGGAAATGTAGTTCCAAAACACCTGGGGTGCCAAGGTTTGCCATCACTGGCCTAGGCCATCTTTATGTAGAGCAACAATTCATTTTTTCAGACCCTCAGAGAGTTCTTTGCCATGAGGTGCCATGTTGTACTTCCAGTGACCAGTATGAGAGAGTGAGAGCGATAACACCAAATTTAACACACCTGCTCCCCATTCACACCTGAGACCTTGTAACACTAACAAGTCACATGACACCGGGGAGGGCAAATGGCTAATTGGGCCCAGTCTGGACATTTTCACTTAGGGGTGTCCTGACTTTTGTTGCCAGCGGTTTAGACATTAATGGCTGTGTGTTGAGTTATTTTGAGGGGACAGGAAATTTACACTGTTATACAAGCTGTACACTCACTACTTTACATTGTAGACAAGTGTCATTTCTTCAGTGTTGTCACATGAAAAGAAGAGAAGATTTACACAAATGTGACTGAGGGGTGTACTTACTTTTGTCAGATGCTGTATATAAGTGATTCTGCATTTCCAGGCAGGCTGTGCTGTGATTCCTCAGATCACATGCTGATCACCGGGTCTCGGCCAATGACTGACCGCCGGCGATTGGCTCTGAGGTTCACTGAACACAACTCTGTGAATGTAAACAACACAGAGCTGTATTCAGTGACGAGGGATCTCTGCTAAGCAGGGAATGAAAGCAGCTCGATCCTCAGTAAATGCAGCACACAGTACACACATAAACACTGGCTACTTACATATTTAACCCCTTGATCAACCTAGATGTTACCCCCTTCCAGCCCAGTGTCATTCGTACAGTGACAGTACATATTATTAGCATTGATCACTGTATTAGTGTCACTGGTGATGTCAGTTAGTTCCCCCCAGGATCAGTTAGTGTCAGATTTCCCGCTCCTCTATCACAGTCTCAGTAAAAATTGCTGTTCACTGCCAATACATGCAGAGCAGAATAATTTTGGGTCCATAGACATCAACAGAAACGCATCAAAAACAATTGTACTTGTGTTTTTTATGCATTTCTGTTGGGGTTTCGTGTTAAAAAAAAAAAAAAAGTATGAAAAATGTGGTGGAAAACATAGAAAATACATCAAGCGCACACCCAGAGGTGTAAACTTGGCCATATACTACTTACCATCAACGTCATCTGGATTGGTGATGGTGATTTTGTGGTGTCGGAAGAGGCAGATTCTGCCTATGGCAGTCCTGATCCTCTTCCCTATTGCCCTGGCTCCTCCCCTAATAGGGGCGGTAGCGGTGGGCGGTGCATTTGTAGGGTGCTCCCCTGTAATTGGGCGCACGTTTAGTAATAAAACGGAATCCTCTTGGTTGGAATTCAGAAGATTCTTCGCCCTGTAAATCTTTCTCACAAATCGTGTCATTGTTCTCATAGAACGAGTAACACTGCAGAGAGATAGAAATCGCTTCCTGCTCGGTCAGAATACACAAAGCAAGTGAGCTGCAAGTCCTGTGCGATTCTATTTATATGGGCAGAAGGGGGGGGAAGGGGGGGCTGCTCTGACATCACAGGTCACATGACCTTGCTGCTCCAATCACAACAGCCGTTCTATTTTTAGCTCCAACTGACAAGAAATTCATAACTGCCGCTGACCTCTATCCAACGGCCGCTGACCTTTTGGAGGGGCCCTAGACACCATTGTCATCTCTGAACTCTGTGTATTTACCATGTAGTGTTTCCATTATGTGGTTTCTCTGTGATTGTTATCTTGAAATTTGTGTTATTGTCACTCATTTCTTTAATAAATATTTATTCGTATTTTAATATTTTTCAAATTTGATTTACTATATTTACTAGATTTACTATATATTGGTACCGTAATCGTCCCCCTTCCTTTTTTTTGCTCAAAGGTTCCCTCTGGAGTCCCCATCATTTCAGCTTCTGTTTCCCTATTCAAATCTGACATTCTGGTGAACAGCTTTTTTTTTTTTTTTTTTTAACTGCCAATCTTTATTTAGCTGTGTGTGTGAGGTCAATGTACAAAGATAACACGTTACCATAATGGTCCTTTTTTTTTTTTTTTTTTTTTTTGAGACAAAGATTTATTAATCACTGTGGGGGGGATTATTAAGGAAGAAAAAAAACGATCTCTTTTTCCATTATAAATCATTATAAATTATATTATATTATATTATATATTATATAATTATTATTATATTATTATATATTATTATTATATTATATTATAAATCATTGTAAATAAAAATCTCAGCACAGTGCACACTGATTACTACTCAATTATATTATTATATATTATATTATATTATATTATAAATCATTATAAATTATATTATATTATATATTATATTATATATTATATTATATTATATATTATATTATATATTATATTATTATATATTATATTATAAATAATTGTAAATAAAAATCCCAGCACAGTGCACACTGATAGCTACTAAATGGACAAGGAAGATTCATTCCGGTATTGAGGGGGTTAAATTAACGATTTTTATTACATTTCAAATTTGCCTTCTGAAGCCAAATGCAAATCTTCCTTAACCTCTTCCTGGCCGGGCTTTTTCTGACACATTTTGTTCACAAGTTTGAATCTGTATTTTTTGATTGAAAATGCTTAAAAACCCCGAAAACATTATAATTTATTTTTTTATTTATTATTTGTTTATTTATTTATTTATTTTTTTAGCAGGGACCCTAGGTAATACAACGGGGGAGGTTTGCAATTTTTTTTTTTTTTTTTTTTTTTTATGTCACATGGTATTTGCACAGTGTTTTGGGAAAAACTAAAAAAAATAAAAGACACTTGTTAACCCTTTGCCTACTGGGCACTTAAACCCCCCTCCTGCTCAGACCAATTTTCAGCTTTCTGTGCTCTCACACTTTGAATGACAATTACTCAGTCATGTAACACTGTACACAAATGAATTTTTTGTCCTTTTTTCCCCACAAATAGAGCTTTCTTTTGGTGATATTTGATCACCTCTGGGGTTTTAAAATTTTTTGCGCTATAAATGAAAAAAGACCGAAAATTTTGAAAAAAAAATGCATTTTCTTTGTTTCTGTGATTAAATGTTGCAAATTATGAATTTTTCTTCATACATTTTGGCCACAATTTATACGGCTACATATCTTTGGTAAAAATAACCCAAATTAGTGGATATTATTTGGTCTTAGTGAAAGTTAGAGAATCTACAAGCTGTGGTGCGAATCGCACAAAATTGATCACATCTGATGTACTGGTGGTCTATCTCACTTCTTGTGACCCGAACAAGTCAGGAAAGTACAAATACCCCCCAAATCACCCCTTTATGGAAAGTAGACATTCCAAGGTATTTAGTAAGAGGCATGGGGAGGTTTTTACACTAACCGCTGCTTCTTTGCAGCGGTTCATCTCTCCCTCCTCACACGCTGTCTGTGTGAGGAGGAAGAGCGGCGATGAGAGATGATCTCATATGTTTGAGCCGATCGCTCTGTAAACGGCCGCTGTGATTGGCCGTTTACAGGGATCTGTGACTGGCTGTGTCCGGGGGACATGTCCAGCACAGAACTTTAAAGTTAAAGGGAGGACGTCCAGGGACACCCTCCCGGCAGATAGCGTCCGCGCTGCAGCCGCCTTTTGGCTATAGCGTGGGTGCGAAATGGTTAAAAAAATTTAATGCTTAAAAAAAAAAAAAAAAAACACAATACATATCACATTCAATTTTTTTCCCCAAAATCTAAAAGATGATGTCACAATGAATAATTGCACACGCCTGTACAACGGTGACAAATGACGTAATCATGACTATCCATAGATTACAGGTTACCGCTTTACATGTACAGAGGAGGTCTAGTACTAGAATTACTGCCCGTGATCTGATGTTCGCGGTGATACTGCACATGTGTGGGGCGATCGCGGTTTGCGTGTCTTCAGGACTGACGCACGCTTTTGCCTTTGCTCGCTAGTATTGGTGGGGGTGGGGACACTTTATTTTCATTTTTTTTAATTAATTTTTATATATTTATATATATATATTTTATATATTTTTAAAAATATTTTTGCACTGTTACTTTAACAGCCCTCCATGCCGTTTCTTCACTACCAAGTGCCGTGACTTACACGTGGGAGTGACGTCACGCGACGTCAACCAGTCACAGAGCCGGAGTCCACCGCAGCCTCCGGGTGAAGATGGACGCGGCCTCCAGCGGGGACAGAGCGGGCTTCCTTTGCAGGTAAGTGCCACATTACATACTAGCCCATTATGCTTTTTTACTTTGCAGGGGAAAAAAAGAGGAAGTAAATCCCTTCAGGGTTTTCTTCCTCTTTAACAGCCAACAGGCAACGTGGCACAGAGTCAGCGGGCAGAGCCCATCCTGTAAACAAGCCAAGGTCGGAGTAGTTAGATGAGGGTGAGAGCAGAAGGGAAGTCCAAAGACAAGCCGGGTCATACATGAGTGAGATGAAGACCATTCAGCAACTGCACACAGGGATAGACCCGTTTATACAGGGCCACTGGGTGCCAAGTGCTAATTGGTATGTGCACGTGCCCGCCCACGAATATGTGCGCAATGAACCGGCACGGTATAAGTGACATTGGTCTTTATCAATTTGCTTACTGGACACTTAAACCCCCCTCCCCCCTCCTGCCCAGACCAATCGTCAGCTTTCGGCGCTGTCACACTTTGAATGACAATTCCACCGTCATACAACACTGTACACAAATGTCATTTTTATCCTTTTTTTCCCACAAATAGAACTTTCTTTTGGTGATATTTAATCACAGCTGGTTTTTTATTTTTTTGCTAAACAAACCAAAAAAATTGAAAATTAAAAAAAAAAAAAAAAATCATGTTTAATAGTTTGTTATAAAATTTTGCAAACATGCAATTGTTCTCCTTCATTGATATGCGCTGATGAGGCGGCACATGTGGGCACTGATACGCTGCACTTGTGGGCACTGATACGCTGCACTTGTGGGCACTGATACGCTGCACTTGTGGGCACTGATACGCTGCACTTGTGGGCACTGATACGCTGCACTTGTGGGCACTGATAGTCTGCACTGGTGGGCACTGATAGGCACAGATAAGGTGGCACATATGGGGATAGATAAGGCCACTGATAAGGTGGCACGGGTGGGTGACACTGATGGGTGGCGCTGATAGGTACCACTGATAGATGGCACTGATGGGCACTGATAGGTGGCACTGATGTGCACCACTGTTTTTGAGGCACTGATTGTGGTCACTGATAGGTACCACTGATAGGTGGCAGTGATGGGCACTGGTAGGTGACACTGATGGGCACTGGCAGGTGACAGTGATGGGCACTGATGTGCAACACTGTTGTTGAGGCACTAATTGTGGTCACTGATAGGTGACACTGTGGGCACTGATGGGTGGCACTGTGGGCACTGATGGTTGGTGCTGGTAGGCACTGGTAGGCAGCACTGTTGCCTATTGGTGGGCACTGAGGATCTGGGAGCAGCGTGCCATGATTGGGACTGATGTCCCTCTCACAGCCGCCGGTGATCGGCTTTTTTTTCTCTTCACGCTGTCAGCGAGAGGTGAAAAGATAGCCGATTACCGGCTCTGTTGACATCACATGATCAGCTGTCATTGGCTGCCAGCTGATCACATGGTAAGAGGCCAGGATCGACCCCTTACTCCAATCTGTGATCCAGTGACTCTCATAGACTCGCTGATCACAAAGCGCGCCGCACACTCCCTGCAGGGGGCGCTCAGGCCATTCAGGCATCGGGAGGATGTCAATAGACGCACTCCCGGCAAAGCAGGTCCGCACTGTTGCCGTCATTCGGCTATAGCGTGGATCTGAAGTGGTTAATATTAGCACATGTGCAATGTGCACACGCATGAGCGGGACTCTGCACCGGCCTTTTGATGATAGAAATCCGGTTTACCTTACAGAGCGGGTGAGAGCGGGAGAAAACGGGAGAGAGCGGGTGAGAGCGGGTGAGAGCGGGAGAGAGCGGGTGAGAGCGGGTGAGAGCGGGTGAGAGCGGGAGAGAGCGGGCAAGAGCGGGAGAGAGCGGGAGAGAGCGGGTCCCCGCACATTTGTTTTTTGTAAGAACACTTTTTTTTTTTATTTGTATCATTGGAAAGGTTTTCTGCATTCAGCGAGCATATTGAGCATATTAAGCATATTGAGCATATTGATCATATTGAGCATATTGAGCGCTGGTCGCCATGTGGTGATTTGCTGCACTTTATTTATTGGCACCGCATAGAATCTCTTTCTAGCACGAAACACGTAGGGCCTTTTGTTTTTCTTTTTTTTCAGGTGCGCCTTTCTTTTTTTTCTCACCTTTTTGTTGCGGTTTTTGTGGTGAGTTGGCGGGGAGTCCGTGTTTACCTTCGTCTGTTTGATGGGCATACACATTAGTATAGTGAATGGTAACAGGAGTGGGGGATGGGGAATTAGTGGGTGTGGTTTGGACTATTATTCTATTATGTCCATCATATACCCCACCTGTATGAGTATTGTGTATGGAGTGTGTCCTATAATCTGAACGTTTAACGTTATATACATGACCTACACTAGAGAATTGATACTATGGGGGGTTGATTTAGGAAAAAGGCGAATCCACTGCGCACTACAAGTGCACTTGGAGGTGCAGTCGCTGTAGATCTGAGGGGAAGCTCTGCTGATTTCCATCATCCAATCACGTGCAACCAAAAATGCTGTTTATTATTTCCCCTCAGATCTACAGTGACTGGATTTCCCTTTAATAAATAAACTCCCATGACTACCTGGCTGAGACCACCATGTTGCTAATGCCATCATGGTTCCCTTATGAGATAATGGGGGGAGGGGTTTTGTTTTGGGAGCCGATGATCTCTCCCTTTAATCACTTTCCTACCGGGCACTTTCACCCCCTTCCTGCCCAGGACAATTTTCAGATTTCAGCCCCATCTCACTTTGAATGACAATTACGCAGTCATATAACATTGTACACATAGAACATTTTTATCATTTTTTTTCACACAAATAGAGACTTTTTTGATGGTATTTAATAACCGGGAGGGGGAGGGGGGGGTATTTTTTTGCTAAATTAACGAAAAAATTTTGAAAAACATAAAAAGTTTTCATAGTTATAAAATTCTGGAAATGTTATTTTTTTCTCCTTAACTGATGTGCACCGATGAGGCAGCACTGCTGGGCACACATCGGCAGCACTGGTGGGCACACATCGGCAGCACTGGTGGGCACACATTGGCAGCACTGGTGGGCACACATCGGCAGCACTGCTGGGCACACATCGGCAGCACTGGTGGGCACACATTGGCAGCACTGGTGGGCACAGTTGGGACTGCCCTGATTATCAATGTAGATGTCCCTTTAACAGAAGCCATTTATCGGCTCTCCTCTCCTCATGCTGTGAGCGGGAGGAAAGGCGCGCCAATTACCGACTTCTATTTACATCCGCGATCATCTGTGATTGGATACAGCTGCTCATGTGATAAAGAGCCACTGATTGGCTTTTTACCACATGAGCAGATTATAGTCCTCTTCCCCTCCCCCATGATGACATCACGGAGCTGGTGGATGTTGGAGACCTTGCGCTCCTCCACCTTCCGTTTGAGGATGTCCCACAGATGACCAATAGGGTTTAGGTCTGGAGACATGCTTGGCCAGTCCATCACCTTTACCCTCAGCTTCTTTAGCAAGGCAGTGGTGGTGTTGGAGGTGTGTTTGGGGTGGTTATCATGTTGGAATACTGCCCTGCGGTCCAGTCTCTGAAGGGAGGGGGTCATGCTCTGCTTCAGTATGTCACAGTACATGTTGGCATTCATGGTCCCCTCAATGATCTGTAGCCCCCCAGTGCCGGCAACACTCATGCAGCCCCAGACCATGACACCCCCACCACCATGCCTGACTGTAGACAAGACACACTTGTCTTTGTCCTCCTCACCTGGTTGCCCCCACACACGCTTGTCACCATCTGACACCAAATACCTTTATCTTGGTCTCATCAGACCACAGGACATGGTTCCAGTAATCCATCTCCTTAGTCCGCTTGTCTTCAGCAAACTGTTTGTGGTCTTTCTTCTGCATCATCTTTAGAAGAAGAGGCTTCCTTCTGGGACGACAGCCATGCAGACCAATTTGATGCAGTGTGCGGCGTATGGTCTGAGCACTGACAGGCTGACCCCCCACCCCTACAACCTCTGCAGCAATGCTGGCAGCACTCATACGTCTATTTCCCAAAGACAACCTCTGGATATGACGCTGAACACGTGACCTCAACTTCTGTGGTGGACCATGGCGAGGCCTGTTCTGAGGGGAACCTGTCCTGTTATACCGCTGTATGGTCTTTGCCACCGTGCTGCAGATCAGTTTCAGGGTCTCGGCAATCTTCTTATAGCCTAGGCCATCTTTATGTAGAGCAACAATTCTTATATCAGATCCTCGGAGAGTTCTTTGCCATGAGGTGCCATAGAATTAAATTCAAAATACTAACAATTACATACAAAGCCATCCACAACTCGGCCCCCAGCTACATCACTAGCTTAGTCTCTAAATACCAACCTACTCGTCCTCTTCGTTCCTCTCAAGACCTCCTGCTCTCTAGCTCCCTCATCACCTCCTCCCATACTCGCCTCCAGGACTTTTCCAAAGCCTCCCCAATCCTATGGAATGCCCTACCCCAATCTGTCCGCCTATCTCCTACTTTATTCGATTTTAGACGATCCCTGAAAACACTTCTCTTCAGAGAAGCCTCCCCTCCCCCACCTAACTGTATTTTCATTTTCTCCATCAGCTCATCCCCCCACAGTTATTACCTTTTGTTTCAACTTGACCCTCCCTTCTAGATTGTAAGCTCTAACGAGCCGGGCCCTCTGATCCCTCCTGTATTGATTTGTATTGTAAGTGTATTGTCTGCCCTCATATTGTAAAGCGCTGCGCAAACTGTTGGCGCCATATAAATCCTGAATAATAATAATAATGTTGTACTTCCAGTGACCAGTATGAGAGAGTGAGAGCGAAAACACCAAATTTAACACACCTGCTCCCCATTCACACCTGAGACCTTGTAACACTAACGAGTCACATGACACCGGGGGAGGGCAAATGGCTAATCGGGCCCAATTTGGACATTTTCACTTAGGGGTGTCCTGACTTTTGTTGCCAGCGGTTTAGACATTAATGGCTGTGTGTTGAGTTATTTTGAGGGGACAGGAAATTTACACTGTTATACAAGCTGTACACTCACTACTTTACATTGTAGACAAGTGTCATTTCTTCAGTGTTGTCACATGAAAAGAAGAAAAGATTTACACAAATGTGACTGGGGGGTGTACTTACTTTTGTCAGATGCTGTATATATGTGATTCTGCATTTCCAGGCAGGCTGTGCTGTGATTCCTCAGATCACATGCTGATCACCGGGTCTCGGCCAATGACTGACCGCCGGCGATTGGCTCTGAGGTTCACTGAACACAACTCTGTGAATGTAAACAACACAGAGCTGTATTCAGTGACGAGGGATCTCTGCTAAGCAGGGAATGAAAGCAGCTCGATCCTCAGTAAATGCAGCACACAGTACACACATAAACACTGGCTACTTACATATTTAACCCCTTGATCAACCTAGATGTTACCCCCTTCCAGCCCAGTGTCATACGTACAGTGACAGTACATATTATTAGCATTGATCACTGTATTAGTGTCACTGGTGATGTCAGTTAGTGTCAGATTTCCCGCTCCTCTATCACAGTCCCAGTAAAAATTGCTGTTCACTGCCAATACATGCAGAGCCGAGTATTTTTGGGGCCATAGACATCAACAGAAACGCATCAAAAACAATTGTACTTGTGTTTTTTATGCATTTCTGTTGGGGTTTTGTGTTAAAAAAAAAAGTATGAAAAATGTGGTGATGTAAACTTAGCCATTGGCCATTAATGTAAGAGGGACATTCTTTCCATTGGCCATTAATGTAAGAGGGACATTCTTTTCATTGGCCAGTAATGTAAGAGGGATACTCTTTCCATTGGCCATTAATGTAAGAGGGACATTCTTTTCATTGGCCATTAATGTAAGAGGGACATTCTTTCCATTGGCCATTAATGTAAGAGGGACAATCTTTCCATTGGCCATTAATGTAAGAGGGACATTCTTTCCATTGGCCATTAATGTAAGAGGGACATTCTTTTCATTGGCCAGTAATGTAAGAGGGATACTCTTTCCATTGGCCATTAATGTAAGAGGGGCATTCTTTCCATTGGCCATTAATGTAAGAGGGACATTCTTTTCATTGGCCATTAATGTAAGAGGGACATTCTTTCCATTGGCCATTAATGTAAGACGGACAATCTTTCCATTGGCCATTAATGTAAGACGGACAATCTTTCCATTGGCCGTTAATGTAAGAGGTACAATCTTTCCATTGGCCGTTAATGTAAGAGGGGCAATCTTTCCATTGGCCATTAATGTAAGAGGGACATTCTTTTCATTGGCCATTAATGTAAGAGGGACATTCTTTCCATTGGCCAGTAATGTAAGAGGGACAATCTTTCCATTGGCCATTAATGTAAGAGGGACATTCTTTCCATTGGCCATTAATGTAAGAGGGACATTCTTTTCATTGGCCAGTAATGTAAGAGGGATACTCTTTCCATTGGCCATTAATGTAAGATGGACATTCTTTCCATTGGCCATTAATGTAAGAGGGACATTCTTTTCATTGGCCATTAATGTAAGAGGGACATTCTTTCCATTGGCCATTAATGTAAGAGGGACATTCTTTTCATTGGCCATTAATGTAAGAGGGACATTCTTTCCATTGGCCATTAATGTAAGAGGGACAATCTTTCCATTGGCCATTAATGTAAGAGGGACATTCTTTCCATTGGCCGTTAATGTAAGAGGTACAATCTTTCCATTGGCCGTTAATGTAAGAGGGGCAATCTTTCCATTGGCCATTAATGTAAGAGGGACATTCTTTTCATTGGCCATTAATGTAAGAGGGACAATCTTTCCATTGGCCATTAATGTAAGAGGGACATTCTTTCCATTGGCCATTAATGTAAGAGGGACATTCTTTTCATTGGCCAGTAATGTAAGAGGGATACTCTTTCCATTGGCCATTAATGTAAGAGGGATAATCTTTCCATTGGCCAGTAATGTAAGAGGGACAATCTTTCCATTGGCCATTAATGTAAGAGGGACATTCTTTCCATTGGCCATTAATGTAAGAGGGACATTCTTTTCATTGGCCAGTAATGTAAGAGGGATACTCTTTCCATTGGCCATTAATGTAAGAGGGATAATCTTTCCATTGGCCATTAATGTAAGAGGGACATTCTTTTCATTGGCCATTAATGTAAGAGGGACATTCTTTCCATTGGCCATTAATGTAAGAGGGACAATCTTTCCATTGGCCATTAATGTAAGAGGGACATTCTTTCCATTGGCCGTTAATGTAAGAGGTACAATCTTTCCATTGGCCGTTAATGTAAGAGGGGCAATCTTTCCATTGGCCATTAATGTAAGAGGGACATTCTTTCCTTTGGCCATTAATGTAAGAGGGATACTCTTTCCATTGGCCATTAATGTAAGAGGGACATTCTTTTCATTGGCCATTAATGTAAGATGGACATTCTTTCCATTGGCCATTAATGTAAGAGGGACAATCTTTCCATTGGCCATTAATGTAAGAGGTACAATCTTTCCATTGGCCATTAATGTAAGAGGGACATTCTTTCCATTGGCCATTAATGTAAGAGGGACATTCTTTCCATTGGGCATTAATGTAAGAGGTACAATCTTTCCATTGGCCATTAAGGTAAGAGGGACAATCTTTTCATTGGCCATTAATGTAAGAGGGACATACTTTTCATTGGCCATTAATGTAAGAGGGACAATCTTTCCATTGGCCATTAATGTAAGAGGGACATTCTTTGCATTGGCCATTAATGTAAGAGGGACATACTTTTCATTGGCCTTTAATGTAAGATGGACAATCTTTCCATTGGCCATTAATGTGAGAGGGACATTCTTTCCATTGGCCATTAATGTAAGAGGGACATTCTTTCCATTGGCCATTAATGTAAGAGGGACATTCTTTGCATTGGCCATTAATGTAAGATGGACATTCTTTCCATTGGCCCTTAATGTAAGAGGGACATTCTTTGCATTGGCCATTAATGTAAGATGGACATTCTTTCCATTGGCTATTAATGTAAGAGGGACAATCTTTCCATTGGCCATTAATGTAAGAGGGACATTCTTTGCATTGGCCATTAATGTAACAGGGACATTCTTTCCATTGGCCATTAATGTAAGAGGGACATTCTTTGCATTGGCCATTAATGTAAGAGGGACATTCTTTCCATTGGCCATTAATGTAAGAGGGACAATCTTTCCAATGGCCATTAATGTAAGAGGGACATTCTTTCCATTGGCCATTAATGTAAGATGGACATTCTTTCCATTGGCCATTAATGTAAGAGGGACATTCTTTCCATTGGCCATTAATGTAAGAGGGCCAATCTTTCCATTGGGCATTAATGTAAGAGGGACATTCTTTCCATTGGCCATTAATGTAAGAGGGCCAATCTTTCCATTGGGCATTAATGTAAGAGGGACATTCTTTCCATTGGCCATTAATGTAAGAGGGACAATCTTTCCATTGGCCATTAATGTAAGAGGGACATTCTTTGCATTGGCTATTAATGTAAGAGGGACATTCTTTTCATTGGCCATTAATGTAAGAGGGACATACTTTTCATTGGCCTTTAATGTAAGATGGACAATCTTTCCATTGGCCATTAATGTGAGAAGGACATTCTTTGCATTGGCCATTAATGTAAGAGGGACAATCTTTCCATTGGCTATTAATGTAAGAGGGACATTCTTTGCATTGGCCATTAATGTAAGAGGGACATTCTTTGCATTGGCCATTAATGTAAGAGGGACAATCTTTCCATTGGCCATTAATGTAAGAGGGACATTCTTTCCATTGGCCATTAATGTAAGAGGGACATTCTTTGCATTGGCCATTAATGTAAGAGGGACATTCTTTCCATTGGCCATTAATGTAAGAGGGACAATCTTTCCAATGGCCATTAATGTAAGAGGGACATTCTTTCCATTGGCCATTAATGTAAGATGGACATTCTTTCCATTGGCCATTAATGTAAGAGGGACATTCTTTCCATTGGCCATTAATGTAAGAGGGCCAATCTTTCCATTGGGCATTAATGTAAGAGGGACATTCTTTCCATTGGCCATTAATGTAAGAGGGACAATCTTTCCAATGGCCATTAATGTAAGAGGGACATTCTTTCCATTGGCCATTAATGTAAGATGGACATTCTTTCCATTGGCCATTAATGTAAGAGGGACGTTCTTTCCATTGGCCATTAATGTAAGAGGGCCAATCTTTCCATTGGCCATTAATGTAAGAGGGACATTCTTTCCATTGGCCATTAATGTAAGAGGGCCAATCTTTCCATTGGGCATTAATGTAAGAGGGACATTCTTTCCATTGGCCATTAATGTAAGAGGGACAATCTTTCCATTGGCCATTAATGTAAGAGGGACATTCTTTGCATTGGCTATTAATGTAAGAGGGACATTCTTTTCATTGGCCATTAATGTAAGAGGGACATACTTTTCATTGGCCTTTAATGTAAGATGGACAATCTTTCCATTGGCCATTAATGTGAGAAGGACATTCTTTGCATTGGCCATTAATGTAAGAGGGACAATCTTTCCATTGGCTATTAATGTAAGAGGGACATTCTTTGCATTGGCCATTAATGTAAGAGGGACATTCTTTGCATTGGCCATTAATGTAAGAGGGACAATCTTTCCATTGGCCATTAATGTAAGAGGGACATTCTTTCCATTGGCCATTAATGTAAGAGGGACATTCTTTGCATTGGCCATTAATGTAAGAGGGACATTCTTTCCATTGGCCATTAATGTAAGAGGGACATTCTTTGCATTTTCCATTAATGTAAGAGGGACATTCTTTCCATTGGCCATTAATGTAAGAGGGACAATCTTTCCAATGGCCATTAATGTAAGAGGGACATTCTTTCCATTGGCCATTAATGTAAGATGGACATTCTTTCCATTGGCCATTAATGTAAGAGGGACATTCTTTCCATTGGCCATTAATGTAAGAGGGCCAATCTTTCCATTGGGCATTAATGTAAGAGGGACATTCTTTCCATTGGCCATTAATGTAAGAGGGACAATCTTTCCATTGGCCATTAATGTAAGAGGGACATTCTTTGCATTGGCTATTAATGTAAGAGGGACATTCTTTTCATTGGCCATTAATGTAAGAGGGACATACTTTTCATTGGCCTTTAATGTAAGATGGACAATCTTTCCATTGGCCATTAATGTGAGAAGGACATTCTTTGCATTGGCCATTAATGTAAGAGGGACAATCTTTCCATTGGCTATTAATGTAAGAGGGACATTCTTTGCATTGGCCATTAATGTAAGAGGGACATTCTTTGCATTGGCCATTAATGTAAGAGGGACAATCTTTCCATTGGCCATTAATGTAAGAGGGACATTCTTTCCATTGGCCATTAATGTAAGAGGGACATTCTTTGCATTGGCCATTAATGTAAGAGGGACATTCTTTCCATTGGCCATTAATGTAAGAGGGACATTCTTTGCATTTTCCATTAATGTAAGAGGGACATTCTTTCCATTGGCCATTAATGTAAGAGGGACAATCTTTCCAATGGCCATTAATGTAAGAGGGACATTCTTTCCATTGGCCATTAATGTAAGATGGACATTCTTTCCATTGGCCATTAATGTAAGAGGGACATTCTTTCCATTGGCCATTAATGTAAGAGGGCCAATCTTTCCATTGGGCATTAATGTAAGAGGGACATTCTTTCCATTGGCCATTAATGTAAGAGGGCCAATCTTTCCATTGGGCATTAATGTAAGAGGGACATTCTTTCCATTGGCCATTAATGTAAGAGGGACAATCTTTCCATTGGCCATTAATGTAAGAGGGACAATCTTTTCATTGGCCATTAATGTAAGAGGGACATACTTTTCATTGGCCATTAATGTAAGAGGGACATACTTTTCATTGGCCTTTAATGTAAGATGGACATTCTTTGCATTGGCCATTAATGTGAGAAGGACATTCTTTGCATTGGCCATTAATGTAAGAGGGACAATCTTTCCATTGGCTATTAATGTAAGAGGGACAATCTTTCCATTGGCCATTAATGTAAGAGGGACATTCTTTGCATTGGCCATTAATGTAAGAGGGACATTCTTTCCATTGGCCATTAATGTAAGAGGGACATTCTTTGCATTGGCCATTAATGTAAGAGGGACATTCTTTCCATTGGCCATTAATGTAAGAGGGACAATCTTTCCATTGGCCATTAATGTAAGAGGGACATTCTTTCCATTGGCCATTAACGTAAGAGGGACATTCTTTCCATTGGCCATTAATGTAAGATGGACATTCTTTCCATTGGCCATTAATGTAAGATGGACATTCTTTCCATTGGGCATTAATGTAAGAGGGACATTCTTTCCATTGGCCATTATTGTAAGAGGTACAATCTTTCCATTGGCCATTAAGGTAAGAGGGACAATCTTTTCATTGGCCATTAATGTAAGAGGGACATTCTTTCCATTGGCCATTAATGTAAGATGGACATTCTTTCCATTGGCCATTAATATAAGAGGGACATTCTTTCCATTGGGCATTAATGTAAGAGGGACATTCTTTCCATTGGCCATTATTGTAAGAGGTACAATCTTTCCATTGGCCATTAAGGTAAGAGGGACAATCTTTTCATTGGCCATTAATGTAAGAGGGACATTCTTTCCATTGGCCATTAATGTAAGATGGACATTCTTTCCATTGGCCATTAATGTAAGAGGGACAATCTTTCCATTGGCCATTAATGTAAGAGGGACAATCTTTCCATTGGGCATTAATGTAAGAGGGACAATCTTTCCATTGGCCATTAATGTAAGAGGGACAATCTTTCCATTGGGCATTAATGTAAGAGGGACATTCTTTCCATTGGCCATTATTGTAAGAGGTACAATCTTTCCATTGGCCATTAAGGTAAGAGGGACAATCTTTTCATTGGCCATTAATGTAAGAGGGACATTCTTTCCATTGGCCATTAATGTAAGATGGACATTCTTTCCATTGGCCATTAATGTAAGAGGGACAATCTTTCCATTGGCCATTAATGTAAGAGGGACAATCTTTCCATTGGGCATTAATGTAAGAGGGACAATCTTTCCATTGGCCATTAATGTAAGAGGGACAATCTTTCCATTGGGCATTAATGTAAGAGGTACAATCTTTCCATTGGCCATTAATGTAAGAGTACAATCTTTCCATTGGGCATTAATGTAAGAGGGACAATCTTTCCATTGGGCATTAATGTAAGAGGGACATTCTTTCCATTGGCCATTAATGTAAGATGGACATTCTTTCCATTAGCCATTAATGTAAGAGGGACATTCTTTCCATTGGCCAGTAATGTAAGAGGGATACTCTTTCCATTGGCCATTAATGTAAGAGGGACAATCTTTCCATTGGCCATTAATGTAAGAGGGACATTCTTTCCATTGGTCAGTAATGTAAGAGGGATACTCTTTCCATTGGCCATTAATGTAAGAGGGACAATCTTTCCATTGGCCGTTAATGTAAGAGGGGCAATCTTTCCATTGGCCATTAATGTAAGAGGGACATTCTTTTCATTGGCCATTAATGTAAGAGGGACAATCTTTCCATTGGCCATTAATGTAAGAGGGACATTCTTTCCATTGGCCAGTAATGTAAGAGGGATACTCTTTCCATTGGCCATTAATGTAAGAGGGACAATCTTTCCATTGGCCATTAATGTAAGAGGGACATTCTTTCCATTGGCCAGTAATGTAAGAGGGATACTCTTTCCATTGGCCATTAATGTAAGAGGGACATTCTTTCCATTGGCCATTAATGTAAGAGGGACATTCTTTCCATTGGCCAGTAATGTAAGAGGGATACTCTTTCCATTGGCCATTAATGTAAGAGGGACAATCTTTCCATTGGCCATTAATGTAAGAGGGACATTCTTTCCATTGGCCGTTAATGTAAGAGGTACAATCTTTCCATTGGCCAGTAATGTAAGAGGGATACTCTTTCCATTGGCCATTAATGTAAGAGGGACATTCTTTCCATTGGCCATTAATGTAAGAGGGACATTCTTTCCATTGGCCAGTAATGTAAGAGGGATACTCTTTCCATTGGCCATTAATGTAAGAGGGACATTCTTTCCATTGGCCATTAATGTAAGAGGGATAATCTTTCCATTGGCCGTTAATGTAAGAGGGGCAATCTTTCCATTGGCCATTAATGTAAGAGGGACATTCTTTCCTTTGGCCATTAATGTAAGAGGGATACTCTTTCCATTGGCCATTAATGTAAGAGGGACATTCTTTTCATTGGCCATTAATGTAAGAGGGACATTCTTTCCTTTGGCCATTAATGTAAGAGGGATACTCTTTCCATTGGCCATTAATGTAAGAGGGACATTCTTTTCATTTGCCATTAATGTAAGATGGACATTCTTTCCATTGGCCATTAATGTAAGAGGTACAATCTTTCCATTGGCCATTAATGTAAGAGGGACATTCTTTCCATTGGCCGTTAATGTAAGAGGGGCAATCTTTCCATTGGCCATTAATGTAAGAGGGACATTCTTTCCATTGGCCATTAATGTAAGAGGGACATTCTTTCCATTGGCCATTAATGTAAGAGGGACATTCTTTCCATTGGGCATTAATGTAAGAGGGACAATCTTTCCATTGGCCATTAATGTAAGAGGGACATTCTTTGCATTGGCTATTAATGTAAGAGGGACATTCTTTGCATTGGCTATTAATGTAAGAGGGACATGCTTTTCATTGGCCATTAATGTAAGATGGACATTCTTTCCATTGGCCATTAATGTAAGAGGGACATTCTTTCCATTGGCCATTAATGTAAGAGGGACATTCTTTCCATTGGCCATTAATGTAAGAGGGACATTCTTTCCATTGGCCATTAATGTAAGAGGGACATTCTTTCCATTGGCCATTAATGTAAGAGGGACATTCTTTCCAATGGCCATTAACGTCAGAGGAACAATCTTTCCATTGGCCATTAAGGTAAGAGGGACAATCTTTTCATTGGCCATTAATGTAAGAGGGACATACTTTTCATTGGCCATTAATGTAAGAGGGACATTCTTTCCATTGGCCATTAATGTAAGAGGGACAATCTTTCCATTGGCCATTAATGTAAGAGGGACATTCTTTCCATTGGCCATTAATGTAAGAGGGACAATCTTTCCATTGGCCATTAATGTAAGAGGGACATTCTTTGCATTGGCCATTAATGTAAGAGGGACATACTTTTCATTGGCCTTTAATGTAAGAGGGACATTCTTTCCATTGGCCATTAATGTAAGAGGGACATTCTTTGCATTGGCCATTAATGTAAGAGGGACATACTTTTCATTGGCCTTTAATGTAAGATGGACAATCTTTCCATTGGGCATTAATGTAAGAGGGACAATCTTTCCATTGGCCATTAATGTAAGAGGGACATTCTTTGCATTGGCCATTAATGTAAGAGGGACATTCTTTCCATTGGCCATTAATGTAAGAGGGACAATCTTTCCATTGGCCATTAATGTAAGAGGGACATTCTTTGCATTGGCCATTAATGTAAGAGGGACATACTTTTCATTGGCCTTTAATGTAAGATGGACAATCTTTCCAATGGCCATTAATGTAAGAGGGACATTCTTTGCATTGGCCATTAATGTAAGATGGACATTCTTTCCATTGGCTATTAATGTAAGAGGGACAATCTTTCCATTGGCCATTAATGTAAGAGGGACATTCTTTGCATTGGCCATTAATGTAAGAGGGACATTCTTTCCATTGGCCATTAATGTAAGAGGGACATTCTTTCCATTGGCCATTAATGTAAGAGGGACAATCTTTCCAATGGCCATTAATGTAAGAGGGACATTCTTTCCATTGGCCATTAATGTAAGATGGACATTCTTTCCATTGGCCATTAATGTAAGAGGGACATTCTTTCCATTGGCCATTAATGTAAGATGGACATTCTTTCCATTGGCCATTAATGTAAGAGGGCCAATCTTTCCATTGGGCATTAATGTAAGAGGGACAATCTTTCCATTGGCCATTAATGTAAGAGGGACATTCTTTTCATTGGCCATTAATGTAAGAGGGACATTCTTTCCATTGGCCATTAATGTAAGAGGGACATTCTTTGCATTGGCCATTAATGTAAGAGGGACAATCTTTCCATTGGCTATTAATGTAAGAGGGACAATCTTTCCATTGGCCATTAATGTAAGAGGGACATTCTTTGCATTGGCCATTAATGTAAGAGGGACATTCTTTCCATTGGCCATTAATGTAAGAGGGACATTCTTTGCATTGGCCATTAATGTAAGAGGGACATTCTTTGCATTGGCCATTAATGTAAGAGGGACATTCTTTCCATTGGCCATTAATGTAAGAGGGACATTCTTTCCATTGGCCATTAATGTAAGAGGGACATTCTTTCCATTGGCCATTAACGTAAGAGGGACATTCTTTCCATTGGCCATTAATGTAAGATGGACATTCTTTCCATTGGCCATTAATGTAAGATGGACATTCTTTCCATTGGCCATTAATATAAGAGGGCCAATCTTTCCATTGGGCATTAATGTAAGAGGGACATTCTTTCCATTGGCCATTATTGTAAGAGGTACAATCTTTCCATTGGCCATTAAGGTAAGAGGGACATGCTTTTCATTGGCCATTAATGTAAGAGGGACATTCTTTGCATTGGCTATTAATGTAAGAGGGACATTCTTTTCATTGGCCATTAATGTAAGAGGGACATTCTTTCCATTGGCCATTAATGTAAGAGGGACATTCTTTGCATTGGCCATTAATGTAAGAGGGACAATCTTTCCATTGGCTATTAATGTAAGAGGGACAATCTTTCCATTGGCCATTAATGTAAGAGGGACATTCTTTGCATTGGCCATTAATGTAAGAGGGACATTCTTTCCATTGGCCATTAATGTAAGAGGGACATTCTTTGCATTGGCCATTAATGTAAGAGGGACATTCTTTCCATTGGCCATTAATGTAAGAGGGACAATCTTTCCATTGGCCATTAATGTAAGAGGGACATTCTTTCCATTGGCCATTAACGTAAGAGGGACATTCTTTCCATTGGCCATTAATGTAAGATGGACATTCTTTCCATTGGCCATTAATGTAAGATGGACATTCTTTCCATTGGCCATTAATGTAAGAGGGACAATCTTTCCATTGGGCATTAATGTAAGAGGGACATTCTTTCCATTGGCCATTATTGTAAGAGGTACAATCTTTCCATTGGCCATTAAGGTAAGAGGGACATGCTTTTCATTGGCCATTAATGTAAGAGGGACATTCTTTTCATTGGCCATTAATGTAAGAGGGACATTCTTTCCATTGGCCATTAATGTAAGATGGACATTCTTTCCATTGGCCATTAATGTAAGAGGGACAATCTTTCCATTGGCCATTAATGTAAGAGGGACAATCTTTCCATTGGCCATTAATGTAAGAGGGACAATCTTTCCATTGGGCATTAATGTAAGAGGTACAATCTTTCCATTGGCCATTAATGTAAGAGGGACATTCTTTCCATTGGCCATTAATGTAAGAGGGACATTCTTTCCATTGGCCATTAATGTAAGAGGGACAATCTTTCCTTTGGCCATTAATGTAAGAGGGACATTCTTTCCATTGGCCATTAATGTAAGAGGGACATTCTTTCCATTGGCCATTAATGTAAGAGGGACAATCTTTCCAATGGCCATTAATGTAAGAGGGACATTCTTTCCTTTGGCCATTAATGTAAGATGGACATTCTTTCCATTGGCCAATAACGTAAGAGGAACATTCTTTCCATTGGCCATTAATGTAAGATGGACATTCTTTCCATTGGCCATTAACCACTTCAGGACCGCCGTATTGCCAATGTACGTCAACACAATGGCACAGGCAGGCACAATCACGTAGATGTACGTGATTGCCTTCCAGCGGGTGGGGGGTCCGATCGGACCCCCTCCCGCTGGTTACGGCGGTCCGGTTAGCTCCAGGAGCGCTCCGTGATGAGGGGATGGCCGTTCGTTTTCGGCCACCCCCTCTGGATCGCTCCTGGCCAATGAGAAGCTTCCTCCCACTGTGTATTGTTTACACAGGAAGGAGGAAGTGATGTCATTCTCCTCTGGGCGGTCTTTTTGACCGGACTACGAGGAGAAGACTAATAGTAAGTGTGCACCAACACTACACTGACATGTAGGTACACACAGGCACACAAACCCCCCCCCGATCCCCCCCCCCGATCGCCCCCCGATCCCCCCCCCCCCCCCCAGTCACAGTGTCACTGATTGCATTGATCATTTCTTTACTAATCAATGCATTCAGTGTCAGTTGTGACAGTAAAAACTGTCAGGACAGTTAGTGTTAGGTCCAGGGTAGCCCCCTATCACCCCCCAATAAAGATTTAACCCCCTGATTGCCCCTAGAGTTAACCCTTTCACCCCCTTTTGCCAGTGTCACTAAGCGATCATTTTTCTGATCGCTGCATGTGTCGCTAGGTAGCTAGTTATTTTTTTAGGTTGACCGCCAGGTTTTTATAGCGCTAGGTACCCTGATATACTACCCAATAATGGTTTTAACCCCCTGATTGCCGCTAGTTAACCCTTTCACCCCCTTTTGCCAGTGTCACTAAGCGATCGTTTTTCTGATCGCTGCATTAGTGTCGCTACAGTCGCTAGGTAGCTAGTTATTTTTTTAGGTTCACCGCCAGGTTTTTATAGCGCTAGGTACCCCGATATACTACCCAATAATGGTTTTAACCCCCTGATTGCCGCTAGTTAACCCTTTCACCCCCTTTTGCCAGTGTCACTAAGCGATCATTTTTCTGATCGCTGCATGTGTCGCTAGGTAGCTAGTTATTTTTTTAGGTTCACCGCCAGGTTTTTATATGGCTAGGTACCCCGATATACTACCCAATAATGGTTTTAACCCCCTGATTGCCGCTAGTTAACCCTTTCACCCCCTTTTGCCAGTGTCACTAAGCAATCGTTTTTCTGATCGCTGCATTAGTGTCGCTACAGTCGCTAGGTAGCTAGTTATTTTTTTAGGTTCACCGTCAGGTTTTTATAGCGCTAGGTACCCCGATATACTACCCAATAATGGTTTTAACCCCCTGATTTCCGCTAGTTAACCCTTTCACCCCCTTTTGCCAGTGTCACTAAGCGATCATTTTTCTGAACGCTGCATCAGTGTCGCTAGGTAGCTAGTTATTTTTTTAGGTTCACCGCCAGGTTTTTATAGCGCTAGGTACCCCGATATACTACCCAATAATGGTTTTAACCCCCTGATTGCTGCTAGTTAACCCTTTCACCCCCTTTCACCAGCAATCACAGTATAAGTGTCACTGGTGACGCTGGTTAGCCAGTTAGTTATTTAGGTTCCCCGTCAGGTTTTTATATAGCGCCAGGGACCCCCATATACTACCTAATAAAAATTTGAACCCCCTGATTGCCCCTAGTTAACCCTTTCACCACTGATCACCGTATAAGTGTTACGGGTGACTCTGGTTAGTTTGTTTTTTATAGCATCAGGGCACCCACCATTTATTACCCAATAAAGGTTTAACCCCCTGATCACCCGGCGGGTGATATCAATTAGGTTTTAGGGTCAGGGTCTGCGTCGCCCCAGGCAGCGCTAGGTTAGTGCCAGTACCGCTAACACCCACACGCAAAGCATACACCTCCCGTAGTGGTATAGAATCTGAACAGATCAATATCTGATCTGATCAGATCTATACTAGCGTCCCCAGCAGTTTAGGGTTCCAAAAAAACGCATTGTTAGCGGGATCAGCCCAAATACCTGCTAGCACCTGCGTTTTGCCCCTCCGCCCAGCCCACCCAAGTGCAGTATCGATCGATCACTGTCACTTACAAAACACTAAACACATAACTGCAGCGATCGCAGAGTCAGGCCTGATCCCTGCCATCGCTAACAGTTTTTTGGTAGCATTTTATATTCAAATCCGGAAGGCAGTGCTTGGTTTTCGGGGTCCCGTACGTGGCTAGGCTCCCAAAAAGTCCCCCACATGTGGTATCCCCGTACTCGGGAGAAGCAGCAGAATGTATTTTGGGGTGTCATTTCACATATGCCCATAGCATGTGTGAGCAATATATCATTTAGTGACAACTTGGTGCAAAAAAAAAAAAGTTTGTAATATTCCCGCAACTTGTGGCAAAATATAAAATATTCCATGGACTCAACATGCCTCTCAGTAAATAGCTTGGGGTGTCTACTTTCCAAAATGGGGTCATTTTGGGGGGTTTTGTGCTATTTTGGCATTTTATGGCCTTCGAAACTGTGATAGGTAGTGAGGAGTTAAATCAAAAATTTGCACCCTTAGAAATCCTGAAGGTGGTGATTGGTTTTCGGGGTGCCGTGCGCGACTAGACTCCCAAAAAGTCCCACACATGTGGTATCCTCGTACTCAGGAGAAGTAGCGGAATATATTTTGGGGTGCAATTCCACATATAACCATGGCATGTGTGAGCAATATATCATTTAGTGACAACTTTTTGTAAAAATTTTTTTTTTTTTTTTTTTTGTCATTATTCAATCCCTTAGGACAAAAAAAATAAATATTCAATGGGCTCAAAATACCCATCAGCAATTTCCTTGGGGTGTCTACTTTCCAAAATGGGGTCATTTGGGGGGGTTTGTACTGCCCTGCCATTTTAGCACCTCAAGAAATGAGATCGGCAGTCATAAATTAAAAGCTGTGTAAATTCCAGAAAATGTACTCTAGTTTGTAGACGCTATAACTTTTGCGCAAACCAAAAAATATACGCTTATTGACATTTTTTTTACTAAAGACATGTGGCTGAATATATTTTGCCCTCAATGTATGACTAAAATTTAGTTTATTCGATTTTTCTTATAACAAAAAGAAGAAAATATCTTTTTTTTTCAAAATTTTCGCTCTTTTTCCATTTATATCGCAAAAAAAAAAAATCGCAGAGGCAATCAAATACCATCAAAAGAAAGCTCTATTTGTGGGAAGAAAAGGACGCAAATTTCGTTTGGGTACAACATTGCATGACCGCGCAATTACCAGTTAAAGCAGCGCAGTGCGAAATTGCAAAAAGACCTCTGGTCCTTAAGGTGTTTATTGGTCCGGAGCTGAAGTGGTTAATGTAAGAGGGACAATCTTTCCATTGGCCATTAATGTAAGAGGGACAATCTTTCCATTGGCCATTAATGTAAGAGGGACAATCTTTCCATTGGCCATTAATGTAAGAGGGACAATCTTTCCATTGGCCATTAATGTAAGAGGGACAATCTTTCCATTGGGCATTAATGTAAGAGGGACAATCTTTCCATTGGGCATTAATGTAAGAGGGACATTCTTTCCATTGGCCAATAACGTAAGAGGAACATTCTTTCCATTGGCCATTAATGTAAGATGGACATTCTTTCCATTGGCCATTAATGTAAGAGGGACAATCTTTCCATTGGCCATTAATGTAAGAGGGACAATCTTTTCGTTGGCCATTAATGTAAGAGGGACAATCTTTTCGTTGGCCATTAATGTAAGAGGGACATACTTTTCATTGGCCATTAATGTAAGAGGGACATTCTTTCCATTGGGCATTAATGTAAGAGGGACAATCTTTCCATTGGGCATTAATGTAAGAGGGACAATCTTTCCATTGGCCATTAATGTAAGAGGGACAATCTTTCCATTGGGCATTAATGTAAGAGGGACAATCTTTCCATTGGCCATTAATGTAAGAGGGACATTCTTTGCATTGGCTATTAATGTAAGAGGGACATTCTTTTCATTGGCCATTAATGTAAGAGGGACATACTTTTCATTGGCCTTTAATGTAAGATGGACAATCTTTCCATTGGCCATTAATGTAAGAGGGACATTCTTTGCATTGGCCATTAATGTAAGATGGACATTCTTTCCATTGGCTATTAATGTAAGAGGGACATTCTTTCCATGGCTTTTAATGTAAGAGGGACAATCTTTCCATTGGCCATTAATGTAAGAGGGACATTCTTTCCATTGGCCATTAATGTAAGAGGGACATTCTTTCCATTGGCTATTTATGTAAGAGGGACATTCTTTCCATTGGCCATTAATGTAAGAGGGACATTCTTTCCATTGGGCATTAATGTAAGAGGAACATTCTTTCCATTGGCCATTAATGTAAGATGGACATTCTTTCCATTGGTCATTAATGTAAGAGGGACAATCTTTCCAATGGCCATTAATGTAAGAGGGACATTCTTTCCATTGGCCATTAACGTAAGAGGAACATTCTTTCCATTGGCCATTAATGTAAGATGGACATTCTTTCCATTGGCCATTAATGTAAGAGGGACAATCTTTCCATTGGCCATTAATGTAAGATGGACATTCTTTCCATTGGCCATTAATGTAAGAGGGACAATCTTTCCATTGGCCATTAATGTAAGAGGGGCATTCTTTCCATTGGCCATTAATGTAAGAGGGACAATCTTTCCATTGGCCATTAATGTAAGAGGGACAATCTTTCCATTGGCCATTAATGTAAGAGGGGCATTCTTTCCATTGGCCATTAATGTAAGAGGGACATTCTTTCCATTGGCCATTAATGTAAGAGGGACAATTGTCATGGTTATGCAATAGTTTGTCTGCTTACCTGTTCCCATGTGTTCATCTAGAGACCAGCCGACCCTCACCTGTCTGCTTTTGTATCCATCCACTGGCATGGCTCCACCCTAGCTCCTATCAGGGAGCTCTATATTAACCTGTGCACTGCAGGCCAGCCTTGCTGATCAACCTTTGTGTGTTAGCTTCCTGTTTCCTGCCGTGTGCTCTTCTACTGTTTTCCGTTACCGACTTTGGCGTGTCTTTGACTATCCCTGTTTGCCTGTGATCCTGACGTTTTGGCGTGTCCCCGACTATTCTTGTCTGCTTGTGGCCCCGACCTTGGCTTTGTCCCTCACCATCCCTATCCTCCTGTTGCCTACTGTGGGTGTGAGCTGGGGGACCCTGGGGGTCGCGACCTGGAGCTAGTTGCAGCCAAGTTCATCCTCACCACTAGAGGCGCTGGTGAACACCTGCTGGCTCTTAGACTCCGCGCCCCAGGGAATCTTGCGCTCTAACCCCAGTGGGATCTGTCCCCCGTCTGCAGCAGTCAGCCATAGGGTCCACAACCTTGTGGTGCACTCCTGATCCCTACGATGTGCATCTGTCATCTCGCCTCAAGGTGACCTGACAACAATCTTTCCATTAGCCATTAATGTAAGAGGGACATTCTTTCCATTGGCCATTAATGTAAGAGGGACATTCTTTCCATTGGTCATTAATGTAAGAGGGACAATCTTTCCATTGGCAATTAATGTAAGAGGGACAATCTTTTCATTGGCCATTAATGTAAGAGGGACAATTGTCATGGTTTTGCAATAGTTTGTCTGCTTACCTGTTCCCATGTGTTCATCTAGAGACCAGCCGACCCTCACCTGTCTGCTTTTGTATCCATCCTCTGGCATGGCTCCACCCTAGCTCCTATCAGGGATCTCTATATTAACCTGTGCACTGCAGGCCAGTTTTACTGATCAACCTTTGTGTGTTAGCTTCCTGTTTATTGCCCTGTGCTCTTCTACTGTTTTCCGTTACCGACTTTGGCGTGTCTTTGACTATCCCTGTTTGCCTGTGATCCTGACCTTTTGGCGTGTCCCCGACTATTCTTGTCTGCTTGTGGCCCCGACCTTGGCTTTGTCCCTCACCATCCCTATTCTCCTGTTGCCTACTGTGGGTGTGAGCTGGGGGACCCTGGGGGTCACGACCTGGAGCCAGTTGCAGCAAAGTCCATCCTCACCACTAGAGGCGCTGGTGAACACCTGCTGGCTCTTAGACTCCGCGCCCCAGGGAATCTTACGCTCTAACCCCAGTGGGATCTGTCCCCCGTCTGCAGCAGTCAGCCGTAGGGTCCACAACCTTGCGGTGCACTCCTGATCCCTACGGTGTGCATCTGTCACCTCGCCTCAAGGTGACCTGACAGTTTGATCAGCCATGGACCTGGCTGACGTGCCGCTTCC
Organism: Lithobates pipiens; assembly: GCA_037367395.1. Classification (NCBI taxonomy): domain Eukaryota; kingdom Metazoa; phylum Chordata; class Amphibia; order Anura; family Ranidae; genus Lithobates; species Lithobates pipiens. Next base: position 70,241 of record JAZDVW010001694.1, read on the forward strand.
TGCAGATGATCCATTGCAGAGCTTAGTTCGCAGACTTGAGACCCAAGAATCGCATCAGACCCAGGTGATGCGATTCCTTCAGGATTTGGCATCCCGTGTTGAACAGGTTCAGGCCTCATTAGGCCCCCCCGGTTCAACAACCTCAACCGCTATCTGCCGCTGCACCTATCGCATCAGTCGCAGCCACACATTCATTACTACTACCAGCTCCGGCCCGTTTCTCTGGGGACTCCAAGGCTTGCAGGGGGTTCCTTAGCCAGTGCACAATTCATTTTGAACTTCAGCCCCAAAACTTCCTGTCCGATCGGGCGAAAATAGCATATATTATATCCCTCCTGTCCGGCGAGGCGTTAGCTTGGGCCGCCCCTCTGTGGGAACTGAATGATCCAGTGGTTTCTAGCCTGTCTGATTTCTTGAAACTTTTTCGGAATATCTTCGAGGAATCGGGTCGTGTCTCCTCGGCAGCTAGCGCTCTTTTACGTCTCCATCAAGAGTCCGCGTCTGTGGGACAGTATGCTCTTCAGTTCCGTATCCTCACAGCTGAATTGAGCTGGAATAATGAGGCCCTAGTTGCAACCTTTTTACATGGCCTCTCTGATAGAGTGAAGGATGAATTAGCAGGAAGATCCCTTCCTGCTGATCTGGACAGTGCAATCACCTTGTGTAACCAGATCGATATTCACTTTCAGGAGAGGGCCATGGAATAAAGACACCAGCACTCTCCGTTCTTTAGGCAGCCTGAGCCCCCAGTCCCTTCTCTTCAATCCGAGGAGCACCCCCTGCCTACTAACGAACCTATGCAGTTGGGCTGGACTAAATTATCTCCCGAAGAACGTGCTAGGTGCAGAACTCTGGGCCTATGCCTCTATTGTGGGGCCAATGGTCATTTCCATGATACTTGTTCTCTTCGTCCGGAAAAACGCTCAGGGCTAATACATCTGGAAGGTGGAGTATTAGACCCTGAAATATCACCTTCACCTTCTCGTCTTCTCCTTTCCGTGTTACTTCATGTCGGTGCTTCCTCTCGTTCGGTCTCAGCACATCTGGATTCCGGAGCCGCTGCCAATTTCATGGATTGAGAAACTGCATCCTCCATGAGACTTACCCTTTTGCCCCTTACAACGCCATTGGTGGTCTTGGCGATTGATGGCACTGTTCTCCCAGGGGGCCCTATGCGCTTCCAGACTCTTCCTGTTAAGATGTCAGTAGGGACACTCCACCAGACGTGGATATCCTTCCTTGTCTTACCTAAGGCTTCATCTCCTATCATATTAGGTCTTCCTTGGTTACGGCTCCATTCTCCACACGTCGACTGGTCTGCTGGTCAGATCCTGGCATGGGGTTCCTCCTGTTCCTCTTCCTGCCTACTCAAGGGTACCGCAAAAGAGAAACTTCCTGTTACCACCATCCCAGTATCTTCTGCTATTCCTGCTGTATATAGCGATCTCTGGGACGCGTCCTGCAATAGTTGGACTGGTGCACTCTCTGGGTCATGTGGTACTCTGGATGAGGAGCCCACCTATGAACCTGAGTCGATCATTCACTCCAGTTTGCATGGTCATTTACCTTTGCCTGTCCCTAATCTCCCTTGGACGCACAGCCAGGCTAACTTGTCTGCAAGTTCCACAGTTGCTATGCCCTGTGATGCGATTGAGATGGTCGCTACACCTGACAATACTATTCAGCCGGCCTCTGCACCAGTTATGCCAGTCCAGCCCATGCCCAATGAGCTTCCTGCTTCTTGTTCAGGACCTTCTGTGACCTGGCCTCACCCTACTGCTACTATGTCCGTTCAAACCCGTTTAAGAGGCTCAATCCATCCTTTGGATAGAATACCTCATTCGGCCAGGAGGGGTTTTCAATCTTTTTCTCAGGGTTCTCTGCATTCTGTTTGTGTTTCAGCTATCCAGCTTGTCCCTTGTGACATGTCACCTTCTAACCAACATGACCTCAGGGATCCACTGACCTCTGCCCAGTCTGGTGGTCCTGTTCTGGATGCCCAGCTCATCTTTAAGGGTCTGGGGGACCCTGCTCAAGCTCCTGATCTTCTCATGCCCTTACCCATTCCTAAAAAGCCTTTAGTCTTCAAGTCCTCTCATCCTCTCCCTACCTCGGTTCCAGTCTCTGAGGATAATCTAAAATACGACGTTAGTCAAATTTTGGATTCCTGGCTCCCTAAAGGCATTCTTCAGTACCTCGTACATTGGAAAGGGTTTGGCCCAGAGGAGAGGTCTTGGATCTCTGCATCTGAGGTCTTTGCTCCTAGTCTGTTGAAGAGGTTCCATCTGGAGTTTCCCTTTAAGCCTGGACCAAGGCGGGGGAGGGGGAGGCCTAGTAAGAGGGAGGGTACTGTCATGGTTATGCAATAGTTTGTCTGCTTACCTGTTCCCATGTGTTCATCTAGAGACCAGCCGACCCTCACCTGTCTGCTTTTGTATCCATCCTCTGGCATGGCTCCACCCTAGCTCCTATCAGGGAGCTCTATATTAACCTGTACACTGCAGGCCAGCCTTACTGATCAACCTTTGTGTGTTAGCTTCCTGTTTCCTGCCGTGTGCTCTTCTACTGTTTTCCGTTACCGACTTTGGCGTGTCTTTGACTATCCCTGTTTGCCTGTGATCCTGACCTTTTGGCGTGTCCCCGACTATTCTTGTCTGCTTGTGGCCCCGACCTTGGCTTTGTCCCTCACCATCCCTATCCTCGTGTTGCCTACTGTGGGTGTGAGCTGGGGGACCCTGGGGGTCGCGACCTGGAGCCAGTTGCAGCCAAGTCCATCCTCACCACTAGAGGCGCTGGTGAACACCTGCTGACTCTTAGACTCTGCGCCCCAGGGAATCTTACGCTCTAACCCCAGTGGGATCTGTCCCCCATCTGCAGCAGTCAGCCGTAGGGCCCTCAACCTTGCGGTGCACTCCTGATCCCTACGATGTGCATCTGTCACCTCGCCTCAAGGTGACCTGACAACAATCTTTCCATTTGCCATTAATGTAAGAGGGACATTCTTGCCATTTGCCATTAATGTAAGAGGGACAATCTTTCCATTGGCCATTAATGTAAGAGGGACATTCTTTCCATTGGCCATTAATGTAAGAGGGACATTCTTTCCATTTGCTATTAATGTAAGAGGGACAATCTTTCCATTGGCCATTAATGTAAGAGGGACATTCTTTCCATTGGCCATTAATCTAAGAGGGACAATCTTTCCATTGGCCATTAATGTAAGAGGGACATTCTTTCCATTGGCCATTAATGTAAGAGGGACGTTCTTTCCATTGGCCATTAATGTAAGGCCGCGTACACACGGGCGGACTGTATGGCATACTTAGTCCGTCATACAATCCGACGGACAGTCCGTCATACTTTCGAATGAACGGACTTGACCACACACGGATGCACAAACTGTCCGTCAAAAGCTTGCGCGATGACGTGTACAGCACGTACGACGGGACTAGAAATAGGATGTCCAATACACAGCAATGCAACCTTCCGCTGTGTAAATCCTTTCTGAGCATGCGCCATTCTTAGTCCGTCGAACTTGCCTACTGACGAGCGGATTGTCCGCTGAAACCAAAGTATGACGGACAGAATTTCGAAAAATCCGAAATACTTAGTACGCCAGACTGCACGCTGAAAAAGTCCGCTGAAGCCCACACACGAGCGGACTGTCCGCTGAAATGTGTTTCGACGGACTAAGTAGGCCATACAGTCCGCCCGTGTGTACGCGGCCTAAGAGGGACATTCTTTCCATTGGCCATTAATGTAAGAGGGACAATCTTTCTATTGGCCATTAATGTAAGAGGGACAATCTTTCCATTGGCCATTAATGTAAGAGGGACATTCTTTCCTTTGGCCATTAATGTAAGAGGGACATTCTTTCCATTGGCCATTAATGTAAGAGGGACATTCTTTCCTTTGGCCATTAATGTAAGAGGGACTTTCTTTCCATTGGCCATTAATGTAAGATGGACATTCTTTCCATTGGGCATTAATGTAAGAGGTACAATCTTTCCATTGGATATTAATGTAAGAGGGACATTTTTCCATTGGGCATTAATGTAAGATAGACTTTCTTTCCATTGGCCATTAATGTAAGAGGGACAATCTTTCCATTGGCCATTAATGTAAGAGGGACATTCTTTCCATTGGCCATTAATGTAAAAGGGACATTCTTTCCATTGGCCATTAATGTAAAAGGGACATTCTTTCTATTGGCCATTCATGTAAGAGGGACATTCTTTCTATTGGCCATTAATGTAAGAGGGACATTCTTTCTATTGGCCATTCATGTAAGAGGGACATTCTTTCCATTGGCCAATAATGTAAGAGGGACATTCTTTCCATTGGCCATTAATGTAAAAGGGACATTCTTTCTATTGGCCATTAATGTAAGAGGGACATTCTTTCCATTGGCCAATAATGTAAGAGGGACATTCTTTCCATTGGCCATTAATGTAAGAGGGACATTCTTTCCATTGGCCATTAATGTAAAAGGGACATTCTTTCTATTGCCCATTCATGTAAGAGGGACATTCTTTCTATTGGCCATTAATTTAAGAGGGACATTCTTTCTATTGGCCTTTCATGTAAGAGGGACATTCTTTCTATTGGCCATTAATGTAAGAGGGACATTCTTTCCATTGGGCATTGATGTAAGAGGGACAATCTTTCCATTGGCCATTAATGTAAGAGGTACAATCTTTCCATTGGCCATTAATGTAAGAGGGACAATCTTTCCATTGACAATTATTGTAAGAGGGACATTCTTTCCATTGGGCATTAATGTAAGAGGGACAATCTTTCCATTGCCCATTAATGTAAGAGGGACATTCTTTCTATTGGGCATTAATGTAAGAGGTACAATCTTTCCATTGGCCATTAATGTAAGAGGGACAATTGTCATGGTTATGCAATAGTTTGTCTGCTTACCTGTTCCCATGTGTTCATCTAGAGACCAGCCGACCCTCACCTGTCTGCTTTTGTATCCATCCTCTGGCATGGCTCCACCCTAGCTCCTATCAGGGAGCTCTATATTAACCTGTGCACTGCAGGCCAGCCTTGCTGATCAACCTTTTGTGTGTTAGCTTCCTGTTTCCTGCCGTGTGCTCTTCTACTGTTTTCCATTACCGACTTTGGCGTGTCTTTGACTATCCCTGTTTGCCTGTGATCCTGACCTTTTGGCGTGTCCCCGACTATTCTATTCTTGTCTGCTTGTGGCCCCGAACCTTGGCTTTGTCCCTCACCATCCCTATCCTCCTGTTGCCTACTGTGGGTGTGAGCTGGGGGACCCTGGGGGCTGCGACCTGGAGCCAGTTGCAGCCAAGTCCATCCTCACCACTAGGGGCACTGGTGAACACCTGCTGGCTCTTAGACTCCGTGCCCCAGGGAATCTTACGCTCTAACCCCAGTGGGATCTGTCCCCCATCTGCCGCAGTCAGCCGTAGGGTCCACAACCTTGCGGTGCACTCCTGATCCCTACGGTGTGCATCTGTCACCTAGCCTCAAGGTGACCTGTCAACAATCTTTCCATTGGCCATTAATGTAAGAGGGACAATCTTTCCATTGGCCATTAATGTAAGAGGGACAATCTTTCTATTGGCCATTAATGTAAGAGGGACAATCTTTCCATTGGCCATTAATGTAAGAGGGACAATCTTTCCATTGGCCATTAATGTAAGAGGGACAATTGTCATGGTTATGCAATAGTTTGTCTGCTTACCTGTTCCCATGTGTTCATCTAGAGACCAACCGACCCTCACCTGTCTGCTTTTGTATCCATCCTCTGTCATGGCTCCACCCTAGCTCCTATCAGGGAGCTTTATATTAACCTGCGCACTGCCGGCCAGCCTTGCTGATCAACCTTTTGTGTGTTAGCTTCCTGTTTCCTGCCGTGTGCTCTTCTACTGTTTTCCTTTACCGACTTTGGCGTGTCTTTGACTATCCCTGTTTGCCTGTGATCCTGACCTTTTGGCGTGTCCCCGACTATTCTATTCTTGTCTGCTTGTGGCCCCGGACCTTGGCTTTGTCCCTCACCATCCCTATCCTCCTGTTGCCTACTGTGGGTGTGAGCTGGGGGACCCTGGGGGCCGCGACCTGGAGCCAGTTGCAGCCAAGCCCATCCTCACCACTAGAGGCACTGGTGAACACCTGCTGGCTCTTAGACTCCACGCCCCAGGGAATCTTACGCTCTAACCCCAGTGGGATCTGTCCCCCATCTGCAGCAGTCAGCCGTAGGGTCCACAACTTTGCCGTGCACTCCTGATCCCTATGGTGTGCATCTGTCACCTCGCCTCAAGGTGACCTGACAACAATCTTTCCATTGGCCATTAATGTAAGAGGGGCATTTTTTCCATTGGCCATTAATGTAAGAGGGACAATCCTTCCATTGGCCATTAATATAAGAGGGACAATCTTTCCATTGGCCATTAATGTAAGAGGGACAATTGTCATGGTTATGCAATAGTTTGTCTGCTTACCTGTTCCCATATGTTCATCTAGAGACCAGCCGACCCTCAACTGTCTGCTTTTGTATCCATCCTCTGGCATGGCTCCCCCCTAGCTCCTATCAGGGAGCTCTATATTAACCTGTGCACTGCAGGCCAGCCTTGCTGATCAACCTTTGTGTGTTAGCTTCCTGTTTCCTGCCGTGTGCTCTTCTACTGTTTTCCATTACCGACTTTGGCGTGTCTTTGACTATCCCTGTTTGCCTGTGATCCTGACGTTTTGGCATGTCCCCGACTATTCTTGTCTGCTTGTGGCCCCGACCTTGGCTTTGTCCCTCACCATCCCTATCCTCTTGTTGCCTTCTGTGGGTGTGAGCTGGGGGACCCTGGGGGTCGCGACCTGGAGCCAGTTGCAGCCAAGTCCATCCTCACCACTAGAGGCTCTGGTGAACACCTGCTGGCTCTTAGACTCCGCGCCCCAGGGAATCTTACGCTCTAACCCCAGTGGGATCTGTCCCCCGTCTGCAGCAGTCAGCCGTAGGGTCCACAACCTTGCGGTGCACTCCTGATCCCTACGGTGTGCATCTGTCACCTCGCCTCAAGGTGACCTGACAACAATCTTTCCATTGGCTATTAATGTAAGAGGGACATTCTTTCCAATGGCCATTAATGTAAGAGGGACATTCTTTCCATTGGGTATTAATGTAAGAGGGACATTCTTTCCATTGGCCATTAATGTAAGAGGGACATTCTTTCCATTGGGTATTAATGTAAGAGGGACATTCTTTCCATTGGGTATTAATGTAAGAGGGACATTCTTTCCATTGGCCATTAATGTAAGAGGGACATTCTTTCCATTGGCCATTAATGTAAGAGGGACATTCTTTCCATTGGCTATTAATGTAAGAGGGACATTCTTTCCATTGGCCATTAATGTAAGAGGGACAATCTTTCCATTGGCCATTAATGTAAGAGGGACATTCTTTCCATTGGCCATTAATGTAAGAGGGACAATCTTTCCATTGGGCATTAATGTAAGAGGGACAATCTTTCCTCCATTGGCCATTAATGTAAAGAGTCATCCTTCCCACTGACTCCTCTGAAAATTATTTCCAGGGTTCCCTTGGTGTAAAAGGATTGATAAAGGTTGATAATAGATGTCGGCATATAAAAAGGGCAGACCAGGCAGCTGACCGGCCCCAGACTACACTTAACATGCATATATATACACCTATAGCCTATACCTGCAAACATTATACCTGCTGCCTTATTTACAGAGACTAGACTTATGGTTTTTCCTACCGCCATCCTATGGCTGAAGGGGGATCTAGTGGTGAAGTATGGGGCGAGATTCCTCACCCTGCTCTCATTCCTCGTTATATTTATTATTAGAGAAAGGAAGAAAAAAAACCTTTGCATACAAAGACAATTAAGGTACGACCAATCTTTATTGGAGATAAATCTATAGAAGGAAATGATTGTTGGGCTTCGGAGAACATTGGAGGTCAGTCACGGTTGTCCTAGGACTCCTCAAAGGCAGGCCCTTTTTACACTAACCCTAAACCTTAAGATGATTCAGAGGAAGGCGAAAACCCCCCAGCCAGATGGGCTCTAAGAGGGGGGAAAAATTCCTTCCTGACCCCCTAAGGCGATCGGATTGTCCCTGAATCATCAGTCTAGGGTGCCCAGTTCATCTCATATAGAGAAAAAACATACATTATGGATGCAGGTATGTATTTAATAAAACACACTTGCCTGCTTGTTAACAATCATCTTTGGGGATCATTCAGAATATATGCATTGAGCTTCCGCACAGATCAGTGCCCCCACACCGATCAGTGCATCCGCCCGCCGCACCGATTCCTCATGTTTTCTGTGCCCGGCCCCTACAGGAGGACTGGTGGTACCCCCCTATTGGTGGCCCTGGTGCTGGGATGTAGACGTGCTGTGTATGATGGTATGTATGGTGCTATATATACAGGTATGTATGTAATAAAACACACTTAGCTGCTTGTTTACGATTATCTTTGGGGTTCATTCAGAATATATGCATTGAGCGTCTGCACGGATCAGTGCCCCCCCACTGATCAGTGCCTCCGCCCGCTGCACAGATTCCTCATGTTTTCTGCACCCAGCCCCCTACAGGAGGACTGGTGGTACCCCCTTATTGGTGGACATGCTGTGTATGGTGGTATGTATGGCGCTATGTAGACATTCTATGTATGGTGTTATGTATGGTGCTATGTATGATGGAGGGATATCAAAGCCAGTGCACCAGGTAGCCACAATTATCTCCATTCAGTATTCTTCAGGTTGACATCTCACACCAGGCACATCTCTGTTGATGTCACATCCCCTCAGATGGTGGTAACGATGCTCTACCCTCGGATAGGGGCTATTGGGCTCTTCCCTTGGATGGTGGGGACCAGGCTCTGCCCTTGGATGGTGGCAACCAGGCTCTCTGTTGATGTCACTGCCCCTCAGATGGTGGTAACGAGGCTCTAACCTCGGATGTTGGCGATGTGGCTCTCCGTTGAGTTCCTCGTCCCTCAGATGGTGGTAACGAGGCTCTCTGTTTGTCACTATCCCTCGGATGGTGGTGAGGAGGCTCACTGTTGATGTCATTCTGAGGCTCTGTGTTGATGTTACTGGTTTTTAAGTGGTGATTATCAGGCCACTGGCGGCAATTCACATTCTTGCTCAGGTAGGTGAAGCCGTCAAATTTCTTCTGGTGGCATGGAGCTATCGGCTCCCAATGGTCTTTATTTGAATGAATTTCCTCATAAATCTGGAAAGAGAAAAAAAGTATTTTGTCAATGTTTCTGATTGATAAGGAAAGAATCCCTAGAAATCTCCCCCTTGCGCTGGGACTCCTACCGTATACTTACATATCGAGATGGAAATGGTGGGGGTGAGTTTCCTTTCTCTGTCTCCTTCCAGGCCACCTTGCTGAAGTAGGGGTGTTCTCTGACAGGGGAAGGCAGATCCTTCCATTAAGCAGTCAGCTTGCTGAAAGTACAGCTATGACCTCCATCGATATGTGATGGTAAGAAGGTGGAATCATGTTTAATAAAATCCTATTAAGATATAATGTATGCAACAGGGAAAGAACATTGTCACTTAAAAGATGTAAAAGTTCTATGTATACTTACCTTCTCTATGACATCACAGAGATTAGCGTCTATTTTATATGAATAATACGGTTTCATGGTGGTCACGATCATCACTTCCTCCTCTGCGGAGTCGTAGCCGAGAAGAAATGGATGTCTGCCGAAAGTCATCTTATACACGATTATTCCCAGGGAATAATAATCAGCCGCGCCGAAGTATGGAATGTTTAGAAGGACCTGTAGAAACATAAAGAGAAAAAGAAGGATGAGCTGATTGTTGGGTAGAGGACGGAGACGACTCAATGCTGATATATGTGATCTATGAATCCTCCCAGGACTCCTAAAATTGTGCTCAAAAGACCTCAAACCAAGGCGGAGCTTGTGAATATTAGAGGTGGGGCTTTAGGTCTCGCAGAGACACAAAACGAAATTGGTTGAAATCTTCCAAATTGAGGTAAATTTCACCAGAACAGGTGTGCCCGTTGAAGGTTTCTCCTCCCCTCGTGTTCTGGGGAAATATCTAAAACTCTCACTTTCTGTCTCAATGACAATGGTCACCAATACAAACCAATGGGAACAAATACCCCTGGAATATTGTTCCAGCCTGGAAACCCACTGAAATCAACCAGGTCACCAGTAAAGAAATTCTTAATTTAGTGAAAAGTTACCTCCCTTTAGCTTATCTCTATATCCCATTATAACAAATATTACAGTTAGGTATAATATATAAGTATCAATTAGGTATATATATAAGTATCTTACCTCTGGCGCCATGTACCCTGGTGTCCCCATTTTCCCTTTAGTCCTCTTGGACTTCGTGACACCGACCTCTGCCAAGCCGAAATCGCATATTTTGATGTGCCCGGTGTCGTCCACAAGAATATTTCCAGGCTTGAGGTCTCTGTGGATGATCACCCTACAATGCAGAAACTGCAGACCGCAGATCATTTCCGCTATGAAGTATCTGATGAGGGGAAGAGATAGAGGAATTAGCATCACAAATCATCACAGAGTAATGAAATCTAAAGATGAAATGACTCCCCCCTGTAATACATAGGGGTATGGATGGACGAGGCTCAGGTGAAGGGGCTGACTACATCACTGGCTGTGGTTAGTCACCCCCGACTCCAGAGTGACCCGTTCATTGATCTTACCTTATGGTGTCCTCAGGAAATGGAAATGTTTCCAAGACATTATGGAGATCCCCTCTGCTCAGGCATTCCAGGACAAAGACGAGATGATTCTGTGTGAACACAAGAGATAAAGTTTACATTGTAGAAATGCAGGATTTCATTTTGTGGAGGAATAGACAGACACACTTAATTTAGGAAAACCGGACAGAGGAACTACGTAGGCCGCCATTACTGGACTGTCCTTATTGCAATGCTAGTTCTGTCTGGTCTGGTAAAGAAGATTGGAAGGGGAAAAGACTTACCTTTGTCTGGAATGTTCCAAACAGATGTGTAATAAATGGACACTCCCTGGCTTCTTTCAGCACATTACGTTCTAAGAAAACCATCTCACTATCCTCTTCATAATGAAGTAATTTTCTCTTTTCCACAAGTTTAACCGCCAGCTTCTGGTCAATGGTGGGATGAGAGGCCAAGATCACCTTCCCATAGGACCCCTGTCCAAGGACTCTATAACAGGTCATGTGTTCAAAGGAGAGTACACATGACTGCTGGATGGTACTGGTGAGGCGATCTCATGGTTTGTGCTGCCGATGGATAAACATTTTAGACTCTCAACACCACTGCTGAGATCAATATATGAAAATGGATAGCTTGATATTTCAGTGTGGTATGATGAGAGTGATAGGGATCTGCTTCTCCATTCAGCTACCTCCATGTCCTTACTGGTGGGGGGACTAACTTCTGTTTTCTTGTCCTCAGAGAAGAGAATGACTGCAGTATTGTTGTTGTCCTCGGTGGATGGACTGGCTGCCGTAATGTTGTCCTCGGTGGATGGACTGGTTGCAGTAATGTTGTCCTCGGTGGATGGACTGGCTGCAGTAATGTTGTCCTCAGTGGATGGACTGGCTGCAGTAATGTTGTCCTCGGTGGATGGACTGGTTGCAGTAATGTTGTCCTCGGTGGATGGACTGGTTGCAGTAATGTTGTCCTCGGTGGATGGACTGGTTGCAGTAATGTTGTCCTCGGTGGATGGACTGGTTGCAGTAATGTTGTCCTCGGTGGATGGACTGGTTGCAGTAATGTTGTCCTCGGTGGATGGACTGGTTGCAGTATTGTTGTCCTCGGTGGATGGACTGGTTGCAGTAATGTTGTCCTCGGTGGATGGACTGGTTGCCGTATTGTTGTCCTCGGTGGATGGACTGGTTACAGTAATGTTGGCCTCGGTGGATGGACTGGTTACAGTAATGTTGTCCTCGGTGGATGGACTGGCTGCCGTATTGTTGTCCTCGGTGGATGGACTGTCTGCAGTATTGTTGTCCTCGGTGGATGGACTGGCTGCAGAACTGTTGTCCTCCATAGTCTCAGACTGTGCAGTCTCCTGGTCCTCATTGGTGGATGGAGCGACATGCATGTCCTTGTCCTCCATGGTTGGACTCCTGTCCAACTTCACTTCTCCTAACGGGGAACTCTACCCAATCCTCCTTTGGTGTCTCCCTCTAAGCCTTACGGTCACTCTGCTATGAGTTTTGATGCAACCTTCCCAACTTTTCTTCCGAGTGCATTTCCACAAGCACTTCCTCTCCTGAAATCTTAATGGGTTCCCGTTGGTCTTTCTACCAACCCTTCTGCCTCCAAGCTTCAGGTTCCCAGGTTTCCCCAAAACACTCTCAGCAGTACTATTCTGAGGCTGTAGGGGGCCTATTTCTATAGTGTTTATAATGGAAATCCGCCTCTTATTTCTGGTACCTGACTCAGCAGTCACTAATTGTCTACCAGGTTTACCTGTACCTTTGGACACCACATCATCATGTACCATTAACACATTACTTGGTTCATCATTGACAGATATATTCAAACCAACATTAAACCTCTCAATGTTGCACATGTCACCAATACCTTTTTTTCCAACATTTGCTAGGGCAGAGTCCGCAGAGGGCACACATACCAGAGGGCCGCCATCACGCACAGGAACCTGAACCACCTCCCCTGGGTTCACCCACTCTGCAGGCAGCTGTCTTTACCACTTGACCCGTTCTGATGCATCTGTATTTTTATCCACCGGAACAGGCAAGCTCTCGTCTGATCCACATACAATTTTTACCATGTTCCTTGTCCATTCCCCTGTCTCGGGGACCTTATTAGGTTTGTCACCTAAACCAACCACTGGACTGGGGACCCCAGTCTTTTAACCACCTTTGTTTGAGCCCTGGTCAGGATCTCTGCTGCTTTCAGGTTCACACTTGGCCCTTCCATCTCATGTGGTTTTTCCACTGGTGCAATATACGTGCCCTTCACCGACAACTGACCAGCACCACCCTGAACCATAGAAGCAGAAATGCTTCCCATCTGGCTGTTAGGAGGTGAAACCACAGACATTTTAGGCTTATTTTCCATTTCTCCAAAGTCTGTCTCAAATATTTCTTCTGGATGTAATCCAGCAGCATACATAGTGGCAATTTTTAACAAAAGTACCACATTTAGGAATAAACCATTCCTGTCCTGTTTTCTTTGCTCTGTACAGCCTGTCATACAATGCTCCACCTAGAAGTACTCCGCAGTACCAGACCATCGGACTGTGGAGGAGACACACTAGTATAGATTGGCTGTACATCCCAAAGTTCAAGCATCTCTTTTAATGCTTGGGTTAATAACCAGGCCCTTGACTCCAGACCCAAGTCCTTCCTGGGAACTTCCATGACACTGGGGATGCAGAGAGACTCACTTGCTGAGACTTGAAAAGTTGCAACGATTAACGGAACCTCCTCCCAGCTGGAGGTAAACACAGCCTGGTGCTCCACCAGAGCGCTGCCAATTGCTGGACTCATACCCAACTTCTCAGGCTCAGCATCAGTGAACTGCTCCAGAACATTACCAGTGACAACGTCACGTTGACACTCCATGTCAACCTCAGTTTTGTGGGTCACGGACAATGTCTCTGCTGTGCCCTTATTTGGTTCATCCTGCTCACCAGGGTTAACCCCTGCAGCAGCTACCGCGCCCTCAGGTACAGGCTGTTCTGCAACCTCCCCTGCTGGTACAGCAGAAACCGTGTCCACCTTATTTTTGTGCATAAAAGCCTCATCTATCAGGGAGATAAGATTTTTACCCCAACTATCCCAATCTATTGTATATGAGCTTCCTTCTGCGGTACTCCTCAGCACCGATCCATCTGCCCAAGGAGACACATAACAGACTGGCTTAGCTGCAGACTCATTACACCAGTCATTGTAAATCATGTCAGACTGTGGGGGCACAGGTTGCAATACACCATATTCACCACCTTTCTCGGCTTGTGTTTCATAAACCTCACACACCTTTGCATTTTTCACAGGTTGTGTTAATCCACCATTTACCTGCACATTTTTAGTACTAGCAGCTTGCACTAACACATTACCATTACACAGTACAGTTCCATTCTGTCCCACCAGAGTGACATCGCAGTTGTCCAGGGCAACCTCTGACTCCAATACATGAAGTTCCCTGGAGATTCCTGTGGACAACTGTGCTGTCTTACCACCAGTTGCTACCGGCAATGGCCCATTTTTGATATCCCCAGGTTCTTTCAGAGCAAAAAAGTTTTCCCAACAGCAGCAAACTTTTCATTAACAGTAACACTTATAGCATTTTTAGCTTTTGCAGGCTGTCCTAGCCCATGGTCAACTTGAGCCTGATAGTCACTAGACACAACACTTTTAGTCACCAACACCGGTTCTATTTGGACTTTAACCCTTGCATTACCACTGTATAGGGAAAAGTCATTCTCAAGTGCACATTCAGTGGCCCCACTAACTGGGGTCACTCTCACATCATCATGGACAGTCTCGTAACCAGTCCTTTTATACATGAAATCAGCAGTTGCAGCCATCATTTCATTAAAGACAGTCTTACCCACCGCAGTAGTTGGTGTCACCATCTTCATTTGAGTGCGTTGTCTTATGCACCAGTCCTCTGCTGCACTTTTACTGGCCAACTCCTCCTGGTGGCCATGGGATGAAACTACAGCAGGCATCTCCCACTGTTTAGCACCCCCTGCAGGCACAACAGGAAACTCCTTGTTGCTAGGGGTGACTGCAACCATATTTTCACAGGAATCTGGGCCTGCAGACAAAACTTTTTTCTCAGCAACATTATCGCCAGCCGTATTCCATAACCTAGGGCAAGAAAACATGCCATGCCCCAGCTGGCCACATTCCAGGCATGGTACTGGACGATTTTTTTCCAAAGCGATTCTCTCCTGGCGATTCCCAGCTGGCCGGAATGTACAGACCTCTTTGTGGAGACGCTGAACCAAATCTCTACTGCAGCTTCTCCTTTCAGACACAAAATTTCACTCCGGTCGCCATGGGAGACCGCACTCTCCCAGCAGAACTTTGCTGGCTCTCCCCAACATGATATATGGGCTCCTCCTTAAGCCACTTTCCACGATCCTTATTAGACATAGCCCATGGTACAGAGACAGCCCGACTGGCTTCCTCTGCGTTGCTATGGGCAACCACTCTCATCCTCAGCCTTTGATCAGCCTCTCTCCTTGCATATAGCATGGGCTTCTCTCTGCTGGATCCCGTCTCATGCTGTGACACATTCACATCTTTCACAATAGCTGTTTTAACTGCAGCAGCTTTGCCAGGGGCAACAACACCCCTCTTCCAGTTATGGACATCCAGCGGCTTTCCCCTTGCACTGAGGGTTGGCTTCCTTTCCTCTGTAACTTGATTAATTCCTGCCAGGTGCCGCTTGCACCAATCCACTGCAGATTCAAATGCTGGTGGACTCTCCATAACAGCAGTCACCTGTGCACTCATTGCACCAGCGTTGCTAGGGACAACCCCAGCCCTTTTTCTCCTTGATACACTCTGATCAGGTATGTATGGGGCTCGTTCGGGCGGTAACAACCCCTCCAACCACAGAGCTCTGTCTCTCATTTCAGCAAACCTTGCTTCTTTTAGGAGCTTTGACCGCCCCATACTTAGCGACTCCAGAACAATTTTACACAGTCCAGGAAAACTAAATTGTCTCTTTTAAAGCAAGTTGCTTTTCTCTTCATGCAAGCTTTCCTCACCTGCACATTGCACACACAGATTGTGCTGTCTCATGCACACAAACACAGCTTATAGCAAAAAAAAAAAAAAATTTTGACTTTTCATTCACAGGTACACCACCTGCAACACGCAATGCCTTTTGCCTGGCTGCACTTCCACACACAGCCAATAGTTCCTGACTTGAACTTACTGTAGGGCAAGGACCCGGATTCCACCGTCTTGTGCCCGCATTCGAACACCACTTGTGATATTTGGGGGTTATTTTAGCTAAAGGGTAGAGCTTACCAGTGAGCTGAGTCCACGCCAGATATGCCGTTTTAAGGGCTTGTAGGCCCACTTTTATTAAAGAAAGAAAAGTCCGATAACAGAAGAGTTGCCCACACAGGGGTTTCAGATTTCCACAGCAACAATGTAAGTAGAATCAAAAATACCAAGCCACCTGGCTCTCTTTAGCAGCACTGCTGCTCAGACTTATGCTGCAGCCCTCTTGGCTCTGTAACAGAGTTCCTGTACACCCAGTACCTCAGCACTCTTTACTAGCTTCCTTTTTCAGCCCACAAGCTTGGACCCTCTGCTCTGACTGACCGACCGACCGACCTGTGCAGACATGCACACTTCTCCCTTACTCGCCTGGACTCCTCGGGAGGGTGGAGCCCAGAACTCTGGTCTTGGCTCTGTTATAAGCCCAGGACCCTCCTGTGCAATCATCCAGCCAGACTTCTGGCTGTTCCCAAAACCCGGTCCCAAGATTGGAGATTCCGTCCCACCCATAACACTATGGAGTCTCCGGGCTCCATGTCCCAAACTGGATTTTTGAAAACGATGAGGAAACTGAAAAGCCAGTTTCCTCTCAAACAAACAACTCCCCTGGAGCCCCTCAACCTACCTGGTTGAGAACCCTGCATCCTTCCTTTGGTGGGGTACCATACTACCACAATATATATATATATATATATATATGTATATACACACAAAATGAAATCGATATATATATATTTTTTGTTTTGTTATCTATCCCTATTTATATATAATTATTATTATTATACATGATTTATATAGCGCCAACAGTTTACGCAGTGCTTTTTTTTTTTTTTTTACATGCAAAGCAGAGTGATTTTGGGTCCATAGACATCAACAAAAACGCATCAAAAACAATTATACTTGTGTTTTTTATGCATTTCTGTTGGGGTTTTGTGTTAAGAAAAAAAAAATGTATGAAAAATGTGGTGGTATAAACTTAGCCATTGAGCATTAATGTAAAAGGGACAATCTTTCCATTGGCCATTAATGTAAGATGGACATTCTTTCCATTGGGCATTAATGTAAGAGGGACATACTTTTCATTGGCCATTAATGTAAGAGGGACATTCTTTCCATTGGCCATTAATGTAAGAGGGACAATCTTTCCATTGGCCATTAATGTAAGAGGGACAATCTTTCCATTGGGCATTAATGTAAGAGGGACATTCTTTCCATTGGCCATTAATGTAAGAGGGACATTCTTTCCATTGGCTATTAATGTAAGATGGACATTCTTTCCATTGGCCATTAATGTAAGAGGGACATTCTTTCCATTGGCTATTAATGTAAGATGGACATTCTTTCCATTGGCCATTAATGTAAGAGGGGCATACTTTCCATTGGGCATTAATGTAAGAGGTACGTTCTTTCCATCGGGCATTAATGTAAGAGGGACAATTGTCATGGTTATGCAATAGTTTGTCTGCATACCTGTCTCCATGTGTTCATCTAGAGACCAGCCGACCCTCACCTGTTTGCTTTTGTATCCATCCTCTGGCATGGCTCCACCCTAGCTCCTATCAGGGAGCTCTATATTAGCCTGTGCACTGCAGGCCAGCCTTGCTGATCAACCTTTGTGTGTTAGCTTCCTGTTTCCTGCCATGTGCTCTTCTACTGTTTTCCATTACCGACTTTGGCGTGTCTTTGACTATCCCTGTTTGCCTTTGATCCTGACCTTTTGGCGTGTCCCCGACTATTCTTGTCTGCTTGTGGCCCCGACCTTGGCTTTGTCCCTCACCATCCCTATCCTCCTGTTGCCTACTGTGGGTGTGAGCTGGGGGACCCTGGGGGTCGCGACCTGGACCCAGTTGCAGCCAAGTCCATCCTCACCACTAGAGGCTCTGGTGAACACCTGCTGGCTCTTAGACTCCGCGCCCCAAGGAATCTTACACTCTAACCCCAGTGGGATCTGTCCTCCGTCTGCAGCAGTCAGCCGTAGGGTCCACAACCTTGCGGTGCACTCCTGATCCCTACGGTGTGCATCTGTCACCTCGCCTCAAGGTGACCTGACAACAATCTTTCCATTGGCCATTAATGTAAGAGGGACATTCTTTCCATTGGCCATTAATGTAAGAGGTACAATCTTTCCATTGGCCATTAATGTAAGAGGGACATTCTTTCCATTGGCCATTAATGTAAGAGGGACATTCTTTCCATTGGCCATTAATGTAAGAGGGACATTCTTTCCATTGGGCATTAATGTAAGAGGGACAATCTTTCCATTGGGCATTAATGTAAGAGGGACATTCTTTCCATTGGGCATTAATGTAAGAGGTACAATCTTTCCATTGGCCATTAATGTAAGAGGGGCATTCTTTCCATTGGCCATTAATGTAAGAGGGACATTCCTTTCATTGGGCATTAATGTAAGATGGACCTTCTTTCCATTGTCTATTAATGTAAGAGGGACATTCTTTCCATTGGCCATTAATGTAAGAGGGATATTCTTTCCATTGGCCATTAATGTGGGGACAATCTTTCCTTTGGCCATTAATGTAAGAGGGACAATTGTCATGGTTATGCAATAGTTTGTCTGCTTACCTGTTCCCATGTGTTCATCTAGAGACCAGCCGACCCTCACCTGTCTGCTTTTGTATCCATCCTCTGGCATGGCTCCACCCTAGCTCCTATCAGGTAGCTCTATATTAACCTGTGCAGTGCAGGCCAGCCTTGCTGATCAGCCTTTGTGTGTTAGCTTCCTGTTAACTGCCATGTGCTCTTGTACTGTTTTACATTACCGACTTTGGCGTGTCTTTGACTATCCCTGTTTGCCTGTGATCCTGACCTTTTGGCGTGTCCCCGACTATTCTTGTCTGCTTATGGCCCCGACCTTGGCTTTGTCCCTCACCATCCCTATCCACCTGTTGCCTACTGTGTGAGCTGGGGGTCATGACCTGGATCCAGTTGCAGCCAAGTCCATCCTCACCACTAGAGGCGCTGGTGAACACCTGCTGACTCTTAGACTCCGTGCCCCAGGGAATCTTACGCTCTAACCCCAGTGGGATCTGTCCCCCGTCTGCAGCAGTCAGCCGTAGGGTCCACAACCTTGCGGTGCACTCCTGATCCCTACGGTGTGCATCTGTCACCTCGCCTCAAGGTGACCTGACAACAATCTTTCCATTGGCCATTAATGTAAGAGGGACATTCTTTCCATTGGTCATTAATGTAAGAGGGACAATCTTTCCATTGGCCATTAATGTAAGAGGGACATTCTTTCCATTGGCCATTAATGTAAGAGGGACATTCCTTCCATTGGACATTAATGTAAGAGGGACATTCTTACCATTGGCCATTAACGTAAGAGGTACAATCTATCCATTGGCCATTAATGTAAGAGGGACAATCTTTCCATTGGCCATTGATGTAAGAGGGACATTCTTTCCATTGGCTATTAATGTAAAAGGGGCATTCTTTCCATTGGCCATTTATGTAAGAGGGACATTCTTTCCATTGGCCATTAATGTAAGATGGACAATCTTTCCATTGGCCATTAATGTAAGAGAGACATTCTTTCCATTGGCCATTATTGTAAGAGCGACAATCTTTCCATTGGCCATTAATGTAAAATGGACATTCTTTCCATTGGCCATTAATGTAAGAGGGACAATCTTTTCATTGGCCATTAATGTAAGAGGGACAATAGTCATGGTTATGCAATAGTTTGTCTGCTTACCTGTTCCCATGTGTTCATCTAGAGACCAGCTGACCCTCACCTGTCTGCTTTTGTATCCATCCTCTGGCATGGCTCCACCCTAGCTCCTATCAGGGAGCTCTATATTAACCTGTGCACTGCAGGCCAGCTTTACTGATCAACCTTTGTGTGTTAGCTTCCTGTTTCCTGCCGTGTGCTCTTCTACTGTTTTCCGTTACCGACTTTGGCGTGTCTTTGACTATCCCTGTTTGCCTGTGATCCTGACCTTTTGGCGTGTCCCCGACTATTCTTGTCTGCTTGTAGCCCCGACCTTGGCTTTGTCCCTCACCATCCCTATCCTCCTGTTGCCTACTGTGGGTGTGAGCTGGGGGACCCTGGGGGTCGCGACCTGGAGCCAGTTGCAGCCAAGTCCATCCTCACCACTAGAGGCGCTGGTGAACACCTGCTGGCTCTTAGACTCCGCGCCCCAGGGAATCTTACGCTCTAACCCCAGTGGGATCTGTCCCCCGTCTGCAGCAGTCAGCCGTAGGGTCCACAACCTTGCGGTGCACTCCTGATCCCTACGGTGTGCATCTGTCACCTCGCCTCAAGGTGACCTGACAGTTTGATCAGCCATGGACCTGGCTGACGTGCCGCTTCCTGCAGATGATCCATTGCAGAGCTTAGTTTGCAGACTTGAGACCCAAGAATCGCATCAGACCCAGGTGATGCGATTCCTTCAGGATTTGGCATCCCGTGTTGAACAGGTTCAGGCCTCATTAGGCCCCCCCGGTTCAACAACCTCAACCGCTATCTGCCGCTGCAGCTATCGCATCAGTCGCAGCCACACATTCATTACTACTACCAGCTCCGGCCCGTTTCTCTGGGGACTCCAAGGCTTGCAGGGGGTTCCTTAGCCAGTGCACAATTCATTTTGAACTTCAGCCCCAAAACTTCCTGTCCGATCGGGCAAAAGTCGCATATATCATATCCCTCCTGTCCGGCGAGGCGTTAGCTTGGGCCGCTCCTCTAAGGTAAATGAATGATCCAGTGGTTTCTAGCCTGTCTGATTTCTTGAAACTTTTTCGGAATATCTTCGAGGAATCGGGTCGTGTCTCCTTGGCGGCTAGCGCTCTTTTAAGTCTCCATCAAGAGTCCGCGTCTGTGGGACAGTATGCTCTTCAGTTCCGTATCCTCACAGCTGAATTGAGCAGGAATAATGAGGCCCTAGTTGCTACCTTTTTACATGGCCTCTCTGATAGAGTGAAGGATGAATTAGCAAGAAGATCCCTTCCTGCTGATCTGGACAGTGCAATCACCTTGTGTAACCAGATCGATATTCACTTTTAGTGATGGACGAACTTCCGACGGGACGTTTCGCGAACGCGAAACGCGAACGGACACAAACGTTCGCGAAAACGACCGTTCGCCGCGGGCTCCATTGACTTCAATGGGAGGCGAATTTCGCAAACCTTTAGGTCGAATTTGCGGCCACGGGGTAATTATTAGGGGGTAGCACGTAGTCCCACCACCTGGACAATAGCATAATACATGTATGAGGTGAATTTGGGATCGATAACTACAAGCATTTTTTTTTTATTTGGGAAATTGTTCTGACAATTCAGGACTATGGAGCTAATGAAGGCAATGGAGGAGAGGGAAGGTCAGGGACCAGGGTAGGCAAAGAAGAGGGTGCAGGAGATACAGAGCACTGACAGCAGCACCGTAATACAGAGCACTGACATCAGCACCGTGACATACAGCGCTGACAGCAGCTCCGTGACATACAGCGCTGACAGCAGCTCCGTGACATACAGCGCTGACAGCAGCTCCGTGACATACAGCGCTGACAGCAGCTCCGTGACATACAGCGCTGACAGCAGCTCCGTGACATACAGCGCTGACAGCAGCACCGTGACATACAGCGCTGACAGCAGCTCCGTGACATACAGCGCTGACAGCAGCTCCGTGACATACAGCGCTGACAGCAGCTCCGTGACATACAGCACTGACAGCAGCTCCGTGACATACAGCGCTGACAGCAGCTCCGTGACATACAGCGCTGACAGCAGCTCCGTGACATACAGCGCTGACAGCAGCTCCGTGACATACAGCGCTGACAGCAGCTCCGTGACATACAGCGCTGACAGCAGCTCCGTGACATACAGCGCTGACAGCAGCTCCGTGACATACAGCGCTGACAGCAGCTCCGTGACATACAGCGCTGACAGCAGCTCCGTGACATACAGCGCTGACAGCAGCTCCGTGACATACAGCGCTGACAGCAGCACCGTAAGCAGCCCCAGGAGGAAGTCAGCACAGCACAGGGATGGTGTGATCCCCTCATAATAAGAACCCCCAGGAGGAAGTCAGCACAGCACAGGGATGGTGGGAGCCCCTCATAATAAGAACACCCAGGAGGAAGTCAGCACAGCACAGGGATGGTGGGAACCCCTCATAATAAGCAGCCCCAGTAGAAATATGACACCGCTCAACCTCTTCAAAGAGGAGGGTAGGGGCATATAGTACGGTGTGCTTTTTTGGGTCAGGGAAGTGAGCCAAATGAATTAAGAAGGTCTGTGTGCTTGATTCCAAAAATTGTTTATAGACATATACATGGTCTACTGATCACATGTGTTGAATTCCTCCGAGATCCATGCCTCATTCATTTTTAGAAATGTGAGGTAGTTAACACTGTGGTGAGCTAGGCGAGTACGCTTATCGGTCACAATCCCCCCTGCTGCGCTGAACGTCCTTTCGGACAGGACACTGGATGAGGGGCAAGCCAACAGTTCGATTGCAAATTGGGCAAGCTCTGGCCAGAGGTCAAGCCTGCCCACCCAGTAGTCTAGGGGTTCATCACTCCTCAGAGCGTCCACATCGGCCGTTAACCCAATGTAGTCGGACACCTGACGGTCTAGGCGTTCCCTGATGCTGGATCCGGATGACACCTGTCGATGGGTCGGCTGAAAGAATGACCTCATATCCGAAGTCACCAACACATCTTCAAACCGGCCTCTTCTTGCAGGCGCTGTTGGATTGGTACCCGCAAATCCTTCTCTGGGAGTGGGAATTGCTCCTCTGCCAGCGCACGCAAAAGCAGAATGCAGCATTTCTCGAAGCAAGGCCTGGAAGTGCTGCATTCTGACAGCCCTCTGCGACGGCGGTAACATTTCCGCCATTTTGTGTTTGTACCGGGGGTCTAAGTACGTTGCCACCCAGTACTGGTCCTTGACCCTCATGCTTTTTATACGGGGGTCCCTATTAAAACACTGGAGCATGAAGGCCCCCATTTGCACTAAAGTGGAAGCGGTGTGGTGGCCTGGCTCCTGCTCATCATCCAGGATAATGTCGTCCTCTTCATTCTCCTCTCCCCATCCTCGCACAACAGGGATCCCAGAAAGGTTTAAAGCATGCTCTTCTTGCTCCTGCTCATCCGCCCCGGCACCATCCTCCTCTGACTCCTCATCAGACTCCTGTTGTTGACTTGTCTCAGATAGAGTAGCCCCCCCTGGGAATTCATCCAGCATTGCGACTTCCTCATCTTCCCGCTCCTGCTCCTCCACAGCCTGATCAATGACACGACGCAATGCACGCTCCAGAAAGAAGGCATAAGGTACCATGTCACTGATGGCGCCATGGCTGCGACTGACCAGTTTGGTGATCTCCTCAAATGGCCGCAGAAGTCTGCATGTGTCGCGCATGAGCAGCCACTGGCGCGGTGAAAAAAAACCCAGCTCCCCAGAACCGTTTCTTTCGCAGAGTTCATACAGGTAGACGTTAACTGCACGTTTCTGCTGGAGCAGCCTATCAAGCATATAGAAGGTTGAGTTCCATCGCGTCGGGCAATCGCAAATAAGACGTCTGACCGGCAGATGGTGTCGCCGCTGAATGTCAGCAAGGCGAGCCATGGCCGTGTAAGATCTTCTGAAATGGGCCGAGATTTTCCTTGCCTGCCGCAAGATGTCCTGGACCCCAGGGTATTTGACAAGGAATCGCTGCACGACCAAGTTTAAGACGTGTGCCATGCACGGCACGTGCGTGATTTTGCCCTGTTTCAATGCGCTAAGCAGATTGGCACCGTTGTCACACACCACTTTACCAACTGTCAAATTGAGCGGTGTTAGCCACTCATCTGCCTGTGAACGCAAAGCTGAAAGGAGTGCCGGGCCAGTGTGGCTCTTTGCTTCCAGGCACAACAGACGCAGCACGGCATGGCAACGTCTCACCTGGCATGTGGAATAGGTTCTGGGGAGCTTGGGCGGTGCAGTGGAAGAGACGCTAGCAGCGGAAAAGGAGGAGGCAGCTGAGGAGGAGAGGGAGGAGGATGGAGTAGGAGGAGGAGAAGAAGAGTCAGGCCTGCATGCAATCCGTGGCGGTAAAACCAAATCTACACGGGTGCCACGGGTTACATGCTTGACGGCCGTCAGAAGGTTCACCCAGTGGGCAGTAAAACTGATATACCTTCCCTGCCCGTGTTTGCTAGACCACGTGTCTGTGGTCAGATGTATCTTGGCACCGACACTGTGTGCCAGAGATACATTCACTTGCCGCTGAACATGGCCATATAGCTCTGGGATGCCCTTCTCTGAGAAATACTTCCTTCCTGGGACCTTCCATTGTGGTGTTCCAATGGCCACAAATTTGCGAAAGGCCTCCGAGTCCACCAGTTTATATGGCAGTAGTTGGCGGGCTATGAGTTCTGACAAGCCAGCCGCCAACCGTTGGGCAAGAGGGTTATCCGGCGTCATCATTTTTTTACGCTCAAACATTAGGCCCACGGAAGCCTGCCTTTTTGCAGAAAAATGTGAGCTTGGCGTGATGGAAGGTGGAGTGGAGGACAATTGTGAGGAGAGAGGAGAAGGAGAAGTAGAAGACGAGGCTGGACGGTGAGAGCCTGCAGTGTGGCTTTGTGTGTTCCGTTGCTCCCACTGGGCTCGGTGATGGCTGCTCATGTGCCTTCTTAAGGCGGTCGTCCCTAGGTGAGTATTGGGCTTACCGCGACTAACGCGTTGACTGCAAAGATTGCAGATGGCAACGCTATTGTCAGCAGCGGACACGTTAAAAAAAGCCCACACTGCGGAGCCATGTGCCGGTGTCCTGGGAGCGCCAGATGTGACCGTACATGGTCGATGACTCGCTCCTGATACATTTGCAGTCTGCTTTGTCCCTGCTGTGCAATGTAAGTCATTGCTGCTTCTCCTCCCTATCTGCTGGTCCATATCTCCCTCTGAACTCCCCTCCTCTTCCTCTCTTGTGGGCACCCACGTGACATCACTAGACACGTCATCATCAACGTCACCTTCCCCACCGCTATAAGTAGAGTAGGCAGCAACACCGGGGACCAACCTCCTCCTTGGGCTGATCTGGGTACTGGCGTCAGACTGCTGAGTAGCGCTTGTTGCTACCTCCTCTTCCTGATCCAATACCAAGAGTGGCTGCGCATCAGAAATGTCCTCTTGATATGGATCGGAAAATAATTCCAGTGACTCAAGCGGAAGGTATGTGGTGGTGGTGGTGGTGGTCGTGTTGTTGGTGGTAGTGTCTTTGGGGGTGCACATAGCAGAGAGTGAAGAAGAGGGTGCAGATCGAGAGGATGAGGAGGGTGCAGAAGAGTAAGGCTGAGCGAGCCACTCAACCAAGTCTGGTGCATCCTTTAAAGTAATTGAACGCACCTTCTGCAACTTCCCACTTTGGCTCAAGCCTGTTGCTCCTGCCCTACCCCTACCACCCCTGCGGAAGGGCCTGCCTCTTCCTCTGCATGTCATTTTTTAAATGACCCTGTGACAAAACTCTTAGTCCCTATACCGCTGAAGGACTGCTGCAGTATAGGTGAGCGGTCAGCAGTGGTGCACGTCAACCCTATCTATTGTGGACCTATAGCGGTCCTTACAGAACAGCAGACTGTACCGCACTCAAGCCTATGTACCGTAGCACCCTATACCAAGTTACCAGTCCTTATAAGAACTTTTGTGGACCAAGCAGGTTGTGTATTAGTGTTTAGCAGACTGTACGTCAGTCCCTATACCGCTGAAGGACTGCTGCAGTATAGGGCAGCGGTCAGCAGTGGTGCACGTCAACCCTATCTATTGTGGACCGATAGCGGTCCTTACAGAACAGCAGACTGTACCGCACTCAAGCCTATGTACCGTAGCACCCTATACCAAGTTACCAGTCCTTATAAGAACTTTTGTGGACCAAGCAGGTTGTGTATTAGTGTTTAGCAGACTGTACGTCAGTCCCTATACCGCTGAAGGACTGCTGCAGTATAGGGCAGCGGTCAGCAGTGGTGCACGTCAACCCTATCTATTGTGGACCGATAGCGGTCCTTACAGAACAGCAGACTGTACCGCACTCAAGCCTATGTACCGTAGCACCCTATACCAAGTTACCAGTCCTTATAAGAACTTTTGTGGAACAAGCAGGTTGTGTGTTAGTGATTAGCAGACTGTACGTCAGTCCCTATACCAATGAAGGACTGCTGCAGTATAGGGCAGCGGTCAGCAGTAGTGCACGGCAACCCTATGTATTGTGGACCGATAGCGGTCCTTACAGAACAGCAGACTGTACCGCACTCAAGCCTATGTACCGTAGCACCCTATACCAAGTTACCAGTCCTTATAAGAACTTTTGTGGACCAAGCAGGTTGTGTATTAGTGTTTAGCAGACTGTACGTCAGTCCCTATACCGCTGAAGGACTGCTGCAGTATAGGGCAGCGGTCAGCAGTGGTGCACGTCAACCCTATCTATTGTGGACCGATAGCGGTCCTTACAGAACAGCAGACTGTACCGCACTCAAGCCTATGTACCGTAGCACCCTATACCAAGTTACCAGTCCTTATAAGAACTTTTGTGGACCAAGCAGGTTGTGTATTAGTGTTTAGCAGACTGTACGTCAGTCCCTATACCGCTGAAGGACTGCTGCAGTATAGGGCAGCGGTCAGCAGTGGTGCACGTCAACCCTATCTATTGTGGACCGATAGCGGTCCTTACAGAACAGCAGACTGTACCGCACTCAAGCCTATGTACCGTAGCACCCTATACCAAGTTACCAGTCCTTATAAGAACTTTTGTGGAACAAGCAGGTTGTGTGTTAGTGATTAGCAGACTGTACGTCAGTCCCTATACCAATGAAGGACTGCTGCAGTATAGGGCAGCGGTCAGCAGTAGTGCACGGCAACCCTATGTATTGTGGACCGATAGCGGTCCTTACAGAACAGCAGACTGTACCGCACTCAAGCCTATGTACCGTAGCACCCTATACCAAGTTACCAGTCCTTATAAGAACTTTTGTGGACCAAGCAGGTTGTGTATTAGTGTTTAGCAGACTGTACGTCAGTCCCTATACCGCTGAAGGACTGCTGCAGTATAGGGCAGCGGTCAGCAGTGGTGCACGTCAACCCTATGTATTGTGGACCGATAGCGGTCCTTACAGAACAGCAGACTGTAACGCACTCAGGCCTATGTACCGTAGCACCCTATACCAAGTTACCAGTCCTTATAAGAACTTTTGTGGACCAAGCAGGTTGTGTGTTAGTGATTAGCAGACTGTACGTCAGTCCCTATACCAATGAAGGACTGCTGCAGTATAGGGCAGCGGTCAGCAGTAGTGCACGGCAACCCTATGTATTGTGGACCGATAGCGGTCCTTACAGAACAGCAGACTGTAACGCACTCAGGCCTATGTACCGTAGCACCCTATACCAAGTTACCAGTCCTTATAAAAACTTTTGTGGACCAAGCAGGTTGTGTGTTAGTGTTTAGCAGACTGTGCGTCAGTCCCTATACCGCTGAAGGACTGCTGCAGTATAGGGCAGCGGTCAGCAGTGGTGCACGTCAACCCTATCTATTGTGGACCGATAGCGGTCCTTACAGAACAGCAGACTGTACCGCACTCAAGCCTATGTACCGTAGCACCCTATACCAAGTTACCAGTCCTTATAAGAACTTTTGTGGACCAAGCAGGTTGTGTATTAGTGTTTAGCAGACTGTACGTCAGTCCCTATACCGCTGAAGGACTGCTGCAGTATAGGGCAGCGGTCAGCAGTGGTGCACGTCAACCCTATGTATTGTGGACCGATAGCGGTCCTTACAGAACAGCAGACTGTAACGCACTCAGGCCTATGTACCGTAGCACCCTATACCAAGTTACCAGTCCTTATAAGAACTTTTGTGGACCAAGCAGGTTGTGTGTTAGTGATTAGCAGACTGTACGTCAGTCCCTATACCAATGAAGGACTGCTGCAGTATAGGGCAGCGGTCAGCAGTAGTGCACGGCAACCCTATGTATTGTGGACCGATAGCGGTCCTTACAGAACAGCAGACTGTACTGCACTCAGGCCTATGTACCGTAGCACCCTATACCAAGTTACCAGTCCTTATAAAAACTTTTGTGGACCAAGCAGGTTGTGTGTTAGTGTTTAGCAGACTGTGCGTCAGTCCCTATACCGCTGAAGGACTGCTGCAGTATAGGGCAGCGGTCAGCAGTAGTGCACGGCAACCCTATGTATTGTGGACCGATAGCGGTCCTTACAGAACAGCAGACTGTAACGCACTCAGGCCTATGTACCGTAGCACCCTATACCAAGTTACCAGTCCTTATAAGAACTTTTGTGGACCAAGCAGGTTGTGTGTTAGTGATTAGCAGACTGTACGTCAGTCCCTATACCAATGAAGGACTGCTGCAGTATAGGGCAGCGGTCAGCAGTAGTGCACGGCAACCCTATGTATTGTGGACCGATAGCGGTCCTTACAGAACAGCAGACTGTACCGCACCCAAGCCTATGTACCGTAGCACCCTAGACAGACCAAGTTACCAGTCCTGATAAAGAGCTTTGTGGAACAAGTGAGTTGTGAATGATTAGCAGACTGCAGCAGAAGGGCAGCAGTCAAGTATAATATTCTTTCTATATTTGGAAGAAAGAATATTATACGTGTACAAGCCTATTACCGTACCACTGATACCAGTCCTGAAAAGAACCTTTGTGGAACTAATAGTAACAGCAAGTCTTTAAAATTATCCTCACTGCCTGACACACTGCTTCCTGCCTGTCCCTATACAAATTGGCAAAAAAGAGTAGGCTGGAACGATTAGCTGGAACAGCTCTTTTGTGGACCTGATAGTAACAGCTAATGATGATGATGATGATGATGATGAAGAAAGACTAATCTGGCTGAGCTGTCCCTAAAATAGCAGCATACAGCGCTCTGTCCCTTTATCTAAACTGACAAAAGAAACTCAGGCTGCTGACCTAACACCTATACCAGTCCTGAAAAGAACTTTTGTGTACCAAATAGCTAGCGTTTTCTCTGTCCCTACTCCACACAGGATCCTTTCCCTACAGTGACAGAAGAAAGAATGTAAAATGGCCACCGGATCGGGTGTATTTATAGGTTAGGGGGAATGTCCAAGTGTCCATGAGCTGTCATGTCTCAATTGGTTGTCCTGTAACACATGATAAACGTGTCACGAAAGGTTAAAGTTCTTGTATACATTAAACACGTAAGTCCGCCGGGGCGAACGACGGAAAAAGGCGTTCGAACCCGCGGACGGCGAAAGTCGGAAATTCGCCGCGAAACGACCGCCGGGCGAACCGTTCGGCCATCACTATTCACTTTCAGGAGAGGGCCCTGGAAACAAAGACACCAGCACTCTCCGTTCTTTAGGCAGCCTGAGCCCCCAGTCCCTTCTCTTCGATCCGAGGATCACCCTCTGCCTACCGAGGAACCTATGCAGTTGGGCTGGACTAAATTATCTCCCGAAGAACGTGCTAGGTGCAGAACTCTGGGCCTATGCCTCTATTGTGCGGCCAAAGGTCATTTCTGTGATACTTGTTCTCTTCGTCTGGAAAAACGCTCAGGGCTAATACATCTGGAAGGTGGAGTATTAGACCCTGAAATATCACCTTCACCTTCTCGTCTTCTCCTTTCCGTGTTACTTCATGTCGGTGCTTCCTCTCGTTCGGTCTCAGCACATCTGAATTCCAGAGCCGCTGCCAATTTCATGGATTGGGAAACTGCATCCTCCATGAGACTTACCCTTTTGCCCCTTACAACGCCATTGGTGGTCTTGGCGATTGATGGCACTGTTCTCCCAGGGGGCCCTATCCGCTTCCAGACTCTTCCTGTTAAGATGTCAGTAGGGACACTCCACCAGGTGTGGATATCCTTCCTTGTCTTACCTAAGGCTTCATCTCCTATCATATTAGGTCTTCCTTGGTTACGGCTCCATTCTCCACATGTTGACTGGTCTGCTGGTCAGATCCTGGCTTGGGGTTCCTCCTGTTCCTCTTCCTGCCTACTCAAGGCTACCCCAAAAGAGAAACTTCCTGTTACCACCATCCCAGTATCTTCTGCTATTCCCGCTGTATATAGCGATCTCTGGGACGCGTCCTGCAATAGTCGGACTGGTGCACTCTCTGGGTCATGTGGTACTCTGGATGAGGAGCCCACCTATGAACCTGAGTCGATCATTCACTCCAGTTTGCATGGCCATTTACCTTTGCCTGTCCCTAATCTCCATTGGACGCACAGCCAGGCTAACTTGTCTGCAAGTTCCACAGTTGCTATGCCCTGTGATGCGATTGAGATGGTCGCTACACCTGACAATACTATTCAGCCGGCCTCTGCACCAGTTATGCCAGTCCAGCCCATGCCCAATGAGCTTCCTGCTTCTTGTTCAGGACCTTCTGTGACCTGGCCTCACCCTACTGCTACTATGTCCGTTCAAACCCGTTAAAGAGGCTCAATCCATCCTTTGGATAGAATACCTCATTCGGCCAGGTGGGGTTTTCAATCTTTTTCTCAGGGTTCTCTGCATTCTGTTTGTGTTACAGCTATCCAGCTTGACTCTTGTGAGATGTCACCTTCTAACCAACATGACCTCAGGGATCCACTGACCTCTGCCCAGTCTGGTGGTCCTGTTTTGGATGCCCATCTTTAAGGATCTGGGGGACCCTGCTCAAGCTCCTGATCTTCTCATGCCCTTACCCATTCCTAAAAAGCCTTTAGTCTTCAAGTCCTCTCATCCTCTCCCTACCTCGGTTCCAGTCTCTGAGGATAATTTAAAATACAACGTTAGTCAAGTTTTGGATTCCCGGCTCCGTAAAGGCATTCTTCAGTACCTCGTACATTGGAAAGGGTTTGGCCCAGAGGAGAGGTCTTGGATCTCTGCATCTGAGGTCATTGCTCCTAGTCTGTTGAAGAGGTTCCATCTGGAGTTTCCCTTTAAGCCTGGACCCGGGAGGGGGAGGCCTCGTAAGAGGGAGGGTACTGTCATGGTTATGCAATAGTTTGTCTGCTTACCTGTTCCCATGTGTTCATCTAGAGACCAGCTGACCCTCATCTGTCTGATTTTGTATCCATCCTCTGGCATGGCTCCACCCTAGCTCCTATCAGGGAGCTTTATATTAACCTGTGCACTGCAGGCCAGCCTTGCTAATCAACCTTTTTGTGTTAGCTTCCTGTTTCCTGCCGTGTGCTCTTCTACTGTTTTCCGTTACCGACTTTGGTGTGTCTTTGACTATCCCTGTTTGCCTGTGATCCCGACCTTTTGGCGTGTCCCTGAATATTCTTGTCTGCTTGTGGCCCCGACCTTGGCTTTGTCCTTCACCATCCCTATCCTCCTGTTGCCTACTGTGGGTGTGAGCTGGGGGACCCTGAGGGTCGCGACCTGGAGCCAGTTGCAGCCAAGTCCATCCTCACCACTAGAGGCGCTGGTGAACACCTGCTGGCTCTTAGACTTCGCGCCCCAGGGAATCTTATGCTCTAACCCCAGTGGGATCTGTCACCCATCTGCAGCAGTCAGCCATAGGGTCCACAACCTTGCGGTGCACTCTTGATCCCTACGGTGTGCATCTGTCACCTCGCCTCAAAGTAACCTGACAACAATCTTTCCATTGGCCATTAATGTAGGAGGGACAATCTTTCCATTGGCCATTAATGTAAGAGGGACATTCTTTCCATTGGCCATTAATGTAAGAGGGGCATTCTTTCCATTGGCCATTAATGTAAGAGGGACATTCTTTCCATTCGCCATTAATGTAAGAGGGACATTCTTTCCGTTGGCCATTAATGTAAGAGGGAGAATCTTTCCATTGGCCATTAATGTAAGAGGGACATTCTTTCCATTGGCCATTATTGTAAGAGGGGCATTTTTTCCATTGGCCATTAATGTAAGAGGGACAATCTTTCCATTGGCCATTAATGTAAGAGGGGCATTTTTTCCATTGGCCATTAATGTAAGAGGGACAATCTTTCCATTGGCCATTAATGTAAGAGATACAATCCTTCCATTGGCCATTAAGGTAAGAGGGACAATCTTTCCATCGGCCATTAATGTAAGAGGGACAATCTTTCCATTGGCCATTAATGTAAGAGGGACAATCTTTCCATTGGCCATTAATGTAAGAGGTACAATCTTTCCA
Source organism: Lithobates pipiens (assembly GCA_037367395.1). Lineage (NCBI taxonomy): Eukaryota > Metazoa > Chordata > Amphibia > Anura > Ranidae > Lithobates > Lithobates pipiens. The sequence goes on from JAZDVW010001694.1 coordinate 102,319, forward strand.
TTGGCCATTAATGTAAGAGGGACAATCTTTCCATTGGCCATTAATGTAAGAGGGACAATCTTTCCATTGGCCATTAATGTAAGAGGGACAATCTTTCCATTGGCGATTAATGTAAGAGGGACATTCTTTCCATTGGCCATTAATGTAAGAGGGACATTCTTTCCATTGGCCATTAATGTAAGAGGGACAATCTTTCCATTGGCCATTAATGTAAGAGGGGCATTTTTTCCATTGGCCATTAATGTAAAAGGGACAATCTTTCCATTGGCCATTAATGTAAGAGATACAATCCTTCCATTGGCCATTAATGTAAGAGGGACAATCTTTCCATTGGCCATTAATGTAAGAGGGACATTCTTTCCATTGGGCATTAATGTAAGAGGGACAATCTTTCCATTGGCCATTAATGTAAGAGGGACATTCTTTCCATTGGGTATTAATGTAAGAGGGACAATCTTTCCATTGGCCATTAATGTAAGAGGGACATTCTTTCCATTGGGCATTCATGTAAGAGGGACAATCTTTCCATTGGCCATTAATGTAAGAGGGACATTCTTTCCATTGGGTATTAATGTAAGAGGGACAATCTTTCCATTGGCCATTAATGTAAGAGGGACAATCTATCCATTGGCCATTAATGTAAGAGGTACAATCTTTCCATTGGCCATTAATGTACGAGGGACAATCTTTCCTTTTGCCATTAATGTAAGAGGGACATTCTTTCCATTGGCCATTAATGTAAGAGGGACATTCTTTCCATTGGCCATTAATGTAAGAGGTACAATCTTTCCATTGGCCATTAATGTAAGAGGGACAATCTTTCCATTGGCCATTAATGTAAGAGGGACAATCTTTCCATTGGCCATTAATGTAAGAGGGACAATCTTTCCATTGGCGATTAATGTAAGAGGGACATTCTTTCCATTGGCCATTAATGTAAGAGGGACATTCTTTCCATTGGCCATTAATGTAAGAGGGACAATCTTTCCATTGGCCATTAATGTAAGAGGGACATTCTTTCCATTGGCCATTAATGTAAGAGGGACAATCTTTCCATTGGCCATTAATGTAAGAGGGACATTCTTTCCATTGGGCATTAATGTAAGATGGACATTCTTTCCATTGGCCATTAATGTAAGAGGGACAATCTTTCCATTGGGCATTAATGTAAGAGGGATAATCTTTCCATTGGGCATTAATGTAAGAGGGACATGCTTTTCATTGGCCATTAATGTAAGAGGGACATTCTTTCCATTGGCCATTAATGTAAGAGGGACAATCTTTCCATTGGGCATTAATGTAAGAGGGACATTCTTTCCATTGGCCATTAATGTAAGAGGGACAATCTTTCCATTGGCCATTAATGTAAGAGGGACATTCTTTCCATTGGCCATTAATGTAAGAGGGACAATCTTTCCATTGGGCATTAATGTAAGAGAGACAATCTTTCCATTGGCCATTAATGTAAGAGGTACAATCTTTCCATTGCCCATTAATGTAAGAGGGACATTCTTTCCATTGGCCATTAATGTAAGAGGGACAATCTTTCCATTGGCCATTAATGTAAGAGAGACAATCTTTCCATTGGCCATTAATGTAAGAGGTACAATCTTTCCATTGGCCATTAATGTAAGAGGGACATTCTTTCCATTGGCCATTAATGTAAGAGGGACATTCTTTCCATTGGCCATTAATGTAAGAGGGACATTCTTTCCATTGGCCATTAATGTAAGAGAGACAATCTTTCCATTGGCCGTTAATGTAAGAGGTACAATCTTTCCATTGCCCATTAATGTAAGAGGGACATTCTTTCCATTGGCCATTAATGTAAGAGGGACAATCTTTCCATTGGCCATTAATGTAAGAGAGACAATCTTTCCATTGGCCATTAATGTAAGAGGTACAATCTTTCCATTGGCCATTAATGTAAGAGGGACATTCTTTCCATTGGCCATTAATGTAAGAGGGACATTCTTTCCATTGGCCATTAATGTAAGAGGGACATTCTTTCCATTGGCCATTAATGTAAGAGAGACAATCTTTCCATTGGCCATTAATGTAAGAGGTACAATCTTTCCATTGCCCATTAATGTAAGAGGGACATTCTTTCCATTGGCCATTAATGTAAGAGGGACATTCTTTCCATTGGCCATCAATGTAAGAGGGGCAATCTTTCCATTGGCCATCAATGTAAGAGGGACATTCTTTCCATTGGCCATTAATGTAAGAGGGACATTCTTTCCATTGCCCATTAATGTAAGAGGGACAATCTTTCCATTGGCCAATAATGTAAGAGGGATATTCTTTCCATTGGCTATTAATGTAAGAGGGACATTCTTTCCATAGGCCAATAATGTAAGAGGGAAAATCTTCCCATTGGCCATTGATGTAAGAGGGACATTCTTTCCATTGGCCATTAATGTAAGAGGTTCAATCTTTCCATTGGCCATTAATGTAAGAGGTACAATCTTTCCATTGGCCATTAATGTAAGAGGTACAATCTTTCCATTGGCCATTAATGTAAGAGGTACAATCTTTCCATTGGCCATTAATGTAAGAGGGACATTCTTTTCATTGGCCATTAATGTAAGAGGGACATTCTTTCCATTGGCCATTAATGTAAGAGGTACAATCTTTCCATTGGCCATCAATGTAAGAGGGACAATCTTTCCATTGGCCATCAATGTAAGAGGGACATTCTTTCCATTGGCCATTAATGTAAGAGGAACATTCTTTCCATTGGCCATTTATGTAAGAGGGACAATCTTTCCTTTGGCCATTAATGTAAGAGGGACATTCTATCCATTGGCCAGTAATGTAAGAGGGACACTCTTTCCATTGGGCATTAATGTAAGAGGGACATTCTTTCCATTGGGCATTAATGTAAGAGGGACATTCTTTCCATTGGCCATTAATGTAAGAGATACAATCTTTCAATTGGCCATTAATGTAAGAGGGACATTCTTTCCATTGGCCATTAATGTAAGAGGGACAATCTTTCCTTTGGCCATTAATGTAAGACATACAATCTTTCAATTGGCCATTAATGTAAGAGGGACATTCTTTCAATTGGCCATTAATGTAAGAGATACAATCTTTCCATTGGCCATTAATGTAAGAGGGACAATCTTTCCATTGGCCATTAATGTAAGAGGGACATTCTTTCCATTGGCCATTAATGTAAGAGGTACAATCTTTCCATTGGCCATTAATGTAAGGCCGCGTACACACGGGCGGACTGTCTGACGGACTTGGTCCGCTGAAACGTGTTTCAGGGGACAATCCGCTCGTGTGTGGGCTTCAGCGGACTTTTTCAGCGGACAGTCTGGTGGACTAAGTCTTTCAGAATTTCCGTAATATTGTCCGTCCAAACTTGGTTTCAGCGGACAGTCCGCTCGTGAGTAGGCAAGTTGGACGGACTAAGTATGGCGCATGCTCAGAAAGGATTTACACGGCCGAAGGTTGCATTGCAGTGTATTGGACGTCGTATTTCTAGTCCCGTCGTACGTGCTGTACACGTCATCGCGCAAGCTTTCAGCGGACTGTCTGTTCGTCGTGTGTGGTCAAGTCCGTTCATTCAAAAGTAGGACGGACTGTCTGTCGGATTGTCTGACGGACTTAGTTGGATGGATAGTCCGCCCGTGTGTACGCGGCCTAAGAGCGACAATCTTTCCATTGGCCATTAATGTAAGAGGGACATTCTTTCCATTGGGCATTAATGTAAGAGGGACAATCTTTCCATTGGCCATTAATGTAAGAGGGACATTCTTTCCATTGGCCATTAATGTAAGAGGGACATTCTTTCCATTGGCCATTAATGTAAGAGGGACATTCTTTCCATTGGCCATTAATGTAAGAGGTACAATCTTTCCATTGGCCATCAATGTAAGAGGGGCAATCTTTCCATTGGCCATTAATGTAAGAGGGACATTCTTTCCATTGGCCATTAATGTAAGAGGGACATTCTTTCCATTGGGCATTAATGTAAGAGGGACAATCTTTCCATTGGCCATTAATGTAAGAGGGACATTCTTTCCATTGGCCATTAATGTAAGAGGGACATTCTTTCCATTGGCCATTAATGTAAGAGGGACATTCTTTCCATAGGCCAATAATGTAAGAGGGAAAATCTTCCCATTGGCCATTGATGTAAGAGGGACAATTGTCATGGTTATGCAATAGTTTGTCTGCTTACCTGTTCCCATGTGTTCATCTAGAGACCAGCCGACCCTCACCTGTCTGCTTTTGTATCCATCCACTGGCATGGCTCCACCCTAGCTCCTATCAGGGAGCTCTATATTAACCTGTGCACTGCAGGCCAGCCTTACTGATCAACCTTTTGTGTGTTAGCTTCCTGTTTCCTGCCGCGTGCTCTTCTACTGTTTTCCGTTACCGACTTTGGCGTGTCTTTGACTATCCCTGTTTGCCTGTGATCCTGAAGTTTTGGCGTGTCCCCGACTATTCTTGTCTGCTTGTGGCCCCGACCTTGGCTTTGCCCCTCACCATCCCTATCCTCTTGTTGCCTTCTGTGGGTGTGAGCTGGGGGACCCTGGGGGTCGCGACCTGGAGCCAGTTGCAGCCAAGTCCATCCTCACCACTAGAGGCGCTGGTGAACACCTGCTGGCTCTTAGACTCCGCGCCCCAGGGAATCTTACGCTCTAACCCCAGTGGGATCTGTCCCCCGTCTGCAGCAGTCAGCCGTAGGGTCCACAACCTTGCGGTGCACTCCTGATCCCTACGGTGTACATCTGTCACCTCGCCTCAAGGTAACCTGACAACAATCTTTCCATTGGCTATTAATGTATGAGGGACATTCTTTCCATTGGCCATTAATGTAAGAGGGACATTCTTTATATTGGCCATTTATGTAAGAGGGACAATCTTTCCATTGGCCATTAATGTAAGAGGGACATTCTTTCCATTGGCCAATAATGTAAGAGGGACATTCTTTCCATTGGGCATTAATGTAAGAGGGACAATCTTCCCATTGGCCATTAATGTAAGAGGGACATTCTTTCCATTGGCCAATAATGTAAGAGGGACATTTTTTCCTTGGCCATTAATGTAAGAGGGACAATCTTTCCATTGGCCATTAATGTAAGAGAGACAATCTTTCCATTGGCCATTAATGTAAGAGGGACATTCTTTCCATTGGCCATTAATGTAAGAGGGGCATTCTTTCCATTGGCCATTAATGTAAGAGGTACAATCTTTCCATTGGCCATCAATGTAAGAGGGACAATCTTTCCATTGGCCATCAATGTAAGAGGGACATTCTTTCCATTGGCCATTAATGTAAGAGGGACATTCTTTCCATTGGCCAATAATGTAAGAGGGACATTCTTTCCATTGGCCATTAATGTAAGAGGGACATTCTTTCAATTGCCCATTAATGTAAGAGGGATATTCTTTCCATTGGCTATCAATGTAAGAGGGACATTCTTTCCATTGGCCAATAATGTAAGAGGGATATTCTTTCCATTGGCTATTAATGTAAGAGGGACATTCTTTCCATTGGCCAATAATGTAAGAGGGACAATCTTCCCATTGGCCATTGATGTAAGAGGGACATTCTTTCCATTGGGCATTAATGTAAGAGGTTCAATCTTTCTATTGGCCATTAATATAAGAGGTACAATCTTTCCATTGGCCATTAATGTAAGAGGGACAATCTTTCCATTGGCCATTAATGTAAGAGGGACATTCTTTTCATTGGCCATTAATGTAAGAGGGGCATTCTTTTCATTGGGCATTAATGTAAGAGATACAATCTTTCCATTGGCCATTAATGTAAGAGGGACATTCTTTTCATTGGCCATTAATGTAAGAGGGGCATTCTTTTCATTGGGCATTAATGTAAGAGGGACATTCTTTCCATTGGCCATTAATGTAAGAGGTACAATCTTTCCTTTGGCCATTAATGTAAGAGGGACATTCTTTCTGTTGGCCATTAATGTAAGAGGGACAATCTTTCCATTGGCCATTAATGTAAGAGGGACATTCTTTCCATTGGCCATTAATGTAAGAGGGACATTCTTTTCATTGGCCATTAATCTAAGAGGGACATTCTTTCCATTGGCCATTAATGTAAGAGGGACATTCTTTCCATTGGCCATTAATGTAAGAGGGACATTCTTTCCATTGGGCATTAATGTAAGAGGGACATTCTTTCCATTGGGCATTAATGTAAGAGGGACATTCTTTCCATTGGCCATTAATGTAAGAGATACAATCTTTCAATTGGCCATTAATGTAAGAGGGACATTCTTTCCATTGGCCATTAATGTAAGAGGAACATTCTTTCCATTGGCCATTAATGTAAGAGGGACATTCTTTCCATTGGCCATTAATGTAAGAGGGACACTCTTTCCATTGGCCATTAATGTAAGAGGGACATTCTTTTCATTGGGCATTAATGTAAGAGGGACAATCTTTACATTGGCCATTAATGTAAGAGATACAATCTTTCAATTGGCCATTAATGTAAGAGGTATAATGTTTCCATTGGCCATTAATGTAAGAGGGACAATCTTTCCATTGGCCATTCATGTAAGAGGAACATTCTTTCCATTGGCCATTAATGTAAGAGGGACATTCTTTCCATTGGGCATTAATGTAAGAGGTTCAATCTTTCCATTGGCCATTAATGTAAGAGGGACAATCTTTCCATTGGGCATTAAAATAAGAGGTACAATCTTTCAATTGGCCATTAATGTAAGAGGGACATTCTTCCCATTGGCCATTAATGTAAGAGGGACATTCTTTCCATTGGCCATTAATGTAAGAGGGACAATCTTTCCATCGGGCATTAATGTAAGAGGGACAATGTTTCCATTGGCCATTAAAGCGGGATTCCGCTGCCGTTTTTTTAAATTTTTTTGTTACCCGTGTCACTGGTGGGCGATTCCTACGGTGTCTTTGCAGTCACGATCGGCGTCTTTTTAACCCCCGGCGTGACGATTTCATTGCTAAGGAAAACTTTTAAAAAAGCAGTCCGGCGGTTTCCATTTTCGCTGTGGGCGTTTGAAGCCCACAGGCATTTACTTCCTGGATGCGATGACACTGAGCTCCCAGCATCCACCGCTCCATCTCGCACATGCTCATTGAGTGTCCTCTTTGTTTTCCTTCCTCTTGCCTCATGTTCTATAGTGGTAATGGCAGATAGAGCTGCCTGCCCACTTTCAAAATGGCAATTTCGGACACGACCTTGTCACGTGACCGGCGTCCTCCTTCCGAAATCACACGAGATTTCGGCATGACTGTGTCCCCCACTGATTCCTGGGAAATAGCTAAAAAAGTTCCCAGGGACCATTGCGAAGCCGATAAACACGCCTACTCCCACGGGAGGAGAGCCCGGAAGTCGGCATAAACATTAAAAATAAAAGGTAAATACTGCATATTATTTTATTTCAATGGTCATAACTGCATCTATGTTCCAAAGCCATTTGAATCAGATGAACTTGCAATTTTCTGTACAAAACCGCTTTAATGTAAGAGGGACAATCTTCCCATTGGCCATTAAAATAAGAGGGACATTCTTTCCATTGGCCATTAATGTAAGAGGGACATTCTTTCCATTGGCCATTAATGTAAGAGGGACATTCTTCCCATTGGCCAATAATGTAAGAGGGACATTCTTTTCATTGGCCATTAATGTAAGAGGGACATTCTTCCCATTGGCCAATAATGTAAGAGGGACATTCTTTTCATTGGCCATTAATGTAAGAGGGACATTCTTTTCATTGGCCATTAATGTAAGATGGACATTCTTTCCATTGGCCATTAATGTAAGAGGGACATTCTTTCCATTGGCCATTAATGTAAGATGGACATTCTTTTCATTGGCCATTAATGTAAGAGGTACAATCTTTCCATTGGCCATTAATGTAAGAGGGGCATTCTTTCCATTGGGCATTAATGTAAGAGGGGCATTCTTTCCATTGGCCATTAATGTAAGAGGGACATTCTTTCCATTGGGCATTAATGTAAGAGGGACATTCTTTCCATTGGCCAATAATGTAAGAGGAACAATCTTTCCTTTGGCCATTAATGTAAGAGGGACATTCTTTCCATTGGCCAATAATGTAGAGGGACATTTTTTCCTTTGGCCGTTAATGGAAGAGGGACATTCTTTCCATTGACCATTAATGTAAGAGGGACACTCTTTCCATTGACCATTAATGTAAGAGGGACATTCTTTCCATTTGCCATAAATGTAAGAGGGACAATCTTTCCATTGGCCATTAATGTAAGAGGGACATTCTTTTCATTGGCCATTAATGTAAGAGGGACAATCTTTCCATTGGCCATTAATGTAAGAGGGACATTCTTTCCATTGACCATTAATGTAAGAGGGACATTCTTTCCATTTGCCATAAATGTAAGAGGGACAATCTTTCCATTGGCCATTAATGTAAGAGGGACATTCTTTTCATTGGCCATTAATGTAAGAGGGACAATCTTTCCATTGGCCATTAATGTAAGAGGGACATTCTTTTCATTGGCCATTAATGTAAGAGGGACATTCTTTCCATTGGCCATTAATGTAAGAGGTACAATCTTTCAATTGGCCATTAATGTAAGAGGGACATTCTTTTCATTGGCCATTAATGTAAGAGGGACATTCTTTCCATTGGCCATTAATGTAAGAGGGACATTCTTTTCATTGGCCATTAATGTAAGAGGGACAATCTTTCCATTGGCCATTAATGTAAGAGGGACATTCTTTCCATTGGCCATTAATGTAAGAGGGACAATCTTTCCATTGGCCATTAATGTAAGAGGTACAATCTTTCAATTGGCCATTAATGTAAGAGGGACCTTCTTTTCATTGGCCATTAATGTAAGAGGGACATTCTTTTCATTGGCCATTAATGTAAGAGGGATATTCTTTCCATTTGCCATTAATGTAAGAGGGACAATCTTTCCATTGGCCATTAATGTAAGAGGGACATTCTTTCCAATGGCCATTAATGTAAGAGGTACAATCTTTCCATTGGCCATTAATGTAAGAGGGATATTCTTTCCATTTGCCATTAATGTAAGAGGGACAATCTTTCCATTGGCCATTAATGTAAGAGGTACAATCTTTCAATTGGCCATTAATGTAAGAGGGACCTTCTTTTCATTGGCCATTAATGTAAGAGGGACATTCTTTCCATTGGCCATTAATGTAAGAGGGACATTCTTTTCATTGGCCATTAATGTAAGAGGGATATTCTTTCCATTTGCCATTAATGTAAGAGGGACAATCTTTCCATTGGCCATTAATGTAAGAGGGACATTCTTTCCAATGGCCATTAATGTAAGAGGGATATTCTTTCCATTTGCCATTAATGTAAGAGGGACAATCTTTCCATTGGCCATTAATGTAAGATGGACATTCTTTCCATTGGCCATTAATGTAAGATGGACATTCTTTCCATTGGCCATTAATGTAAGAGGGACATTCTTTCCATTGGCCATTAATGTAAGATGGACATTCTTTCCATTGGCCATTAATGTAAGATGGACATTCTTTCCATTGGCCATTAATGTAAGAGGGACAATATTTCCATTGGGCATTAATGTAAGAGGGACAATCTTTCCATTGGCCATTAATGTAAGAGGGACATTCTTTTCATTGGCCATTAATGTAAGATGGACATTCTTTCCATTGGCCATTAATGTAAGAGGGACATTCTTTCCATTGGCCATTAATGTAAGAGGGACATTCTTTCCATTGGCCATTAATGTAAGATGGACATTCTTTCCATTGGCCATTAATGTAAGATGGACATTCTTTCCATTGGCCATTAATGTAAGAGGGACAATATTTCCATTGGGCATTAATGTAAGAGGGACAATCTTTCCATTGGCCATTAATGTAAGAGGGACATTCTTTTCATTGGCCATTAATGTAAGATGGACATTCTTTCCATTGGCCATTAATGTAAGATGGACATTCTTTCCATTGGCCATTAATGTAAGAGGGACATTCTTTCCATTGGCCATTAATGTAAGAGGGACATTTTTTCCATTGGGCATTAATGTAAGAGGGACAATCTTTCCATTGGGGATTAATGTAAGAGGGACATTCTTTCCATTGGGCATTAATGTAAGAGGTACAATCTTTTCATTTGTCATTAATGTAAGAGGGACAATCTTTCCATTGGCCATTAATGTAAGAGGGACATTCTTTCCATTGGCCATTAATGTAAGAGGGACATTCTTTTCATTGGTCATTAATGTAAGAGGGACATTCTTTCCATTGGCCATTAATGTAAGAGGGACATTCTTTCCATTGGCCATTAATGTAAGAGGGACAATCTTTCCATTGGCCATTAGTGTATGAGGGACATTCTTTCCATTGGCCATTAATGTAAGAGGGACAATCTTTCCATTGGCCATTAATGTAAGATGGACATTCTTTTCATTGGCCATTAATGTAAGAGGGACAATCTTTTCATTTGTCATTAATGTAAGAGGTACAATCTTTCCATTGGCCATTAAAGTAAGAGGGACATTCTTTCCATTGGCCATTAATGTAAGAGGTACAATCTTTTCATTTGTCATTAATGTAAGAGGGACAATCTTTCCATTGGCCATTAATGTAAGAGGGACATTCTTTCCATTGGCCATTAATGTAAGAGGGACATTCTTTTCATTGGTCATTAATGTAAGAGGGACATTCTTTGCATTGGCCATTAATGTAAGAGGGACATTCTTTCCATTGGCCATTAATGTAAGAGGGACATTCTTTCCATTGGCCATTAATGTAAGAGGGACATTCTTTTCATTGGTCATTAATGTAAGAGGGACATTCTTTTCATTGGCCATTAATGTAAGAGGGACATTCTTTCCATTGGCCATTAATGTAAGAGGGACAATCTTTCCATTGGCCATTAATGTAAGATGGACATTCTTTTCATTGGCCATTAATGTAAGAGGTACAATCTTTTCATTTGTCATTAATGTAAGAGGGACAATCTTTCCATTGGCCATTAAAGTAAGAGGGACATTCTTTCCATTGGCCATTAATGTAAGAGGTACAATCTTTTCATTTGTCATTAATGTAAGAGGGACAATCTTTCCATTGGCCATTAATGTAAGAGGGACATTCTTTCCATTGGCCATTAATGTAAGAGGGACATTCTTTTCATTGGTCATTAATGTAAGAGGGACATTCTTTGCATTGGCCATTAATGTAAGAGGGACATTCTTTCCATTGGCCATTAATGTAAGAGGGACATTCTTTCCATTGGCCATTAATGTAAGAGGGACATTCTTTTCATTGGTCATTAATGTAAGAGGGACATTCTTTTCATTGGCCATTAATGTAAGAGGGACATTCTTTCCATTGGCCATTAATGTAAGAGGGACAATCTTTCCATTGGCCATTAATGTAAGATGGACATTCTTTTCATTGGCCATTAATGTAAGAGGGACATTCTTTCCATTGGCCATTAATGTAAGAGGGACATTCTTTCCATTGGCCATTAATGTAAGAGGGACATTCTTTCCATTGGCCATTAATGTAAGATGGACATTCTTTTCATTGGCCATTAATGTAAGAGGGACATTCTTTCCATTGGCCATTAATGTAAGAGGGACAATCTTTCCATTGGCCATTAATGTAAGATGGACATTCTTTCCATTGGGCATTAATGTAAGAGGGGCATTCTTTCCATTGGCCATTAATGTAAGAGGGACATTCTTTCCATTGGGCATTAATGTAAGAGGGACATTCTTTCCATTGGCCATTAATGTAAGAGGAACAATCTTTCCTTTGCCCATTAATGTAAGAGGGACATTCTTTCCATTGGCCAATAATGTAGAGGGACATTTTTTCCTTTGGCCGTTAATGGAAGAGGGACATTCTTTCCATTGACCATTAATGTAAGAGGGACACTCTTTCCATTGACCATTAATGTAAGAGGGACATTCTTTCCATTTGCCATAAATGTAAGAGGGACAATCTTTCCATTGGCCATTAATGTAAGAGGGACATTCTTTTCATTGGCCATTAATGTAAGAGGGACAATCTTTCCATTGGCCATTAATGTAAGAGGGACATTCTTTTCATTGGCCATTAATGTAAGAGGGACATTCTTTCCATTGGCCATTAATGTAAGAGGGACATTCTTTTCATTGGCCATTAATGTAAGAGGGACAATCTTTCCATTGGCCATTAATGTAAGAGGGACATTCTTTCCATTGGCCATTAATGTAAGAAGGACAATCTTTCCATTGGCCATTAATGTAAGAGGTACAATCTTTCAATTGGCCATTAATGTAAGAGGGACCTTCTTTTCATTGGCCATTAATGTAAGAGGGACATTCTTTCCAATGGCCATTAATGTAAGAGGGACCTTCTTTCCATTGGCCATTAATGTAAGAGGGACATTCTTTTCATTGGCCATTAATGTAAGAGGGATATTCTTTCCATTTGCCATTAATGTAAGAGGGACAATCTTTCCATTGGCCATTAATGTAAGAGGGACATTCTTTCCATTTGCCATTAATGTAAGAGGGACAATCTTTCCATTGGCCATTAATGTAAGATGGACATTCTTTCCATTGGCCATTAATGTAAGATGGACATTCTTTCCATTGGCCATTAATGTAAGAGGGACAATATTTCCATTGGGCATTAATGTAAGAGGGACAATCTTTCCATTGGCCATTAATGTAAGAGGGACATTCTTTTCATTGGCCATTAATGTAAGAGGGACATTCTTTTCATTGGCCATTAATGTAAGATGGACATTCTTTCCATTGGCCATTAATGTAAGATGGACATTCTTTCCATTGGCCATTAATGTAAGAGGGACATTCTTTCCATTGGCCATTAATGTAAGAGGGACATTTTTTCCATTGGGCATTAATGTAAGAGGGACAATCTTTCCATTGGGCATTAATGTAAGAGGGACATTCTTTCCATTGGGCATTAATGTAAGAGGTACAATCTTTTCATTGGTCATTAATGTAAGAGGGACATTCTTTCCATTGGCCATTAATGTAAGAGGGACAATCTTTCCATTGGCCATTAATGTAAGAGGGACATTCTTTCCATTGGCCATTAATGTAAGAGGGACATTCTTTCCATTGGCCATTAATGTAAGAGGGACACTCTTTCCATTGACCATTAATGTAAGAGGGACATTCTTTCCATTTGCCATTAATGTAAGAGGGACATTCTTTCCATTGGCCATTAATGTAAGAGGGACAATCTTTCCATTTGCCATTAATGTAAGAGGGACATTCTTTCCATTGGCCATTAATGTAAGAGGGACATTCTTTCCATTGGCCATTAATGTAAGAGGGACACTCTTTCCATTGACCATTAATGTAAGAGGGACATTCTTTCCATTTGCCATTAATGTAAGAGGGACATTCTTTCCATTGGCCATTAATGTAAGAGGGACAATCTTTCAATTGGCCATTAATGTAAGAGGGACCTTCTTTTCATTGGCCATTAATGTAAGAGGGACATTCTTTCCAATGGCCATTAATGTAAGAGGGACATTCTTTCCATTGGCCATTAATGTAAGAGGGACATTCTTTCCATTTGCCATTAATGTAAGAGGGACATTCTTTCCATTGGCCATTAATGTAAGAGGGACATTCTTTCCATTGGCCATTAATGTAAGAGGGACATTCTTTCCATTGGCCATTAATGTAAGAGGGACATTCTTTCCATTGGCCATTAATGTAAGAGGGACATTCTTTCCATTGGCCATTAATGTAAGATGGACATTCTTTCCATTGGCCATTAATGTAAGAGGGACATTCTTTCCATTGGCCATTAATGTAAGAGGGACATTCTTTCCATTGGCCATTAATGTAAGAGGGACATTCTTTCCATTGGCCATTAATGTAAGAGGGACATTCTTTCCATTGGCCATTAATGTAAGAGGGACAATCTTTCCATTGGCCATTAATGTAAGAGGGACATTCTTTTCATTGCCCATTAATGTAAGAGGGACATTCTTTTCATTGGCCATTAATGTAAGATGGACATTCTTTCCATTGGCCATTAATGTAAGAGGGACATTCTTTCCATTGGCCATTAATGTAAGAGGGACATTTTTTCCATTGGGCATTAATGTAAGAGGGACAATCTTTCCATTGGGAATTAATGTAAGAGGGACATTCTTTCCATTGGGCATTAATGTAAGAGGTACGATCTTTTCATTTGTCATTAATGTAAGAGGGACAATCTTTCCATTGGCCATTAATGTAAGAGGGACAATCTTTCCATTGGCCATTAATGTAAGAGGGACATTCTTTCCATTGGCCATTAATGTAAGAGGGACATTCTTTCCATTGGCCATTAATGTAAGAGGGACATTCTTTCCATTGGCCATTAATGTAAGAGGGACAATCTTTCCATTGGCCATTAGTGTATGAGGGACATTCTTTCCATTGGCCATTAATGTAAGAGGGACAATCTTTCCATTGGCCATTAATGTAAGATGGACATTCTTTTCATTGGCCATTAATATAAGAGGGACATTCTTTCCATTGGCCATTAATGTAAGAGGGACATTCTTTCCATTGGCCATTAATATAAGAAGGACATTTTTTCCATTGGGCATTAATGTAAGAGGGACAATCTTTCCATTGGGCATTAATGTAAGAGGGACATTCTTTCCATTGGGCATTAATGTAAGAGGTACAATCTTTTCATTGGTCATTAATGTAAGAGGGACATTCTTTCCATTGGCCATTAATGTAAGAGGGACAATCTTTCCATTGGCCATTAATGTAAGAGGGACATTCTTTCCATTGGCCATTAATGTAAGAGGGACATTCTTTCCATTGGCCATTAATGTAAGAGGGACACTCTTTCCATTGACCATTAATGTAAGAGGGACATTCTTTCCATTTGCCATTAATGTAAGAGGGACATTCTTTCCATTGGCCATTAATGTAAGAGGGACAATCTTTCCATTGGCCATTAATGTAAGAGGGACATTCTTTCCATTTGCCATTAATGTAAGAGGTACAATCTTTCCATTGGGCATTAATGTAAGAGGGACATTCTTTCCATTGGCCATTAATGTAAGAGGGACATTTTTTCCATTGGGCATTAATGTAAGAGGGACAATCTTTCCATTGGGAATTAATGTAAGAGGGACATTCTTTCCATTGGGCATTAATGTAAGAGGTACGATCTTTTCATTTGTCATTAATGTAAGAGGGACAATCTTTCCATTGGCCATTAATGTAAGAGGGACAATCTTTCCATTGGCCATTAATGTAAGAGGGACATTCTTTCCATTGGCCATTAATGTAAGAGGGACATTCTTTCCATTGGCCATTAATGTAAGAGGGACATTCTTTCCATTGGGCATTAATGTAAGAGGTACGATCTTTTCATTTGTCATTAATGTAAGAGGGACAATCTTTCCATTGGCCATTAATGTAAGAGGGACAATCTTTCCATTGGCCATTAATGTAAGAGGGACAATCTTTCCATTGGCCATTAATGTAAGAGGGACATTCTTTCCATTGGCCATTAATGTAAGAGGGACATTCTTTCCATTGGCCATTAATGTAAGAGGGACATTCTTTCAATTGGCCATTAATGTAAGAGGGACCTTCTTTTCATTGGCCATTAATGTAAGAGGGACATTCTTTCCATTGGCCATTAATGTAAGAGGGACATTCTTTTCATTGGCCATTAATGTAAGAGGGATATTCTTTCCATTGGCCATTAATGTAAGAGGGACATTCTTCCCATTGACCATTAATGTAAGAGGGACACTCTTTCCATTGACCATTGTTGTAAGAGGGACATTCTTTCCATTTGCCATTAATGTAAGAGGGACATTCTTTCCATTGGCCATTAATGTAAGAGGTACAATCTTTCAATTGGCCATTAATGTAAGATGGACATTCTTTCCATTGGGCATTAATGTAAGAGGGACAATCTTTCCATTGGCCATTAATGTAAGAGGGACATTCTTTTCATTGGCCATTAATGTAAGAGGGACATTCTTTTCATTGGCCATTAATGTAAGATGGACATTCTTTCCATTGGCCATTAATGTAAGAGGGACATTCTTTCCATTGGCCATTAATGTAAGAGGGACATTTTTTCCATTGGGCATTAATGTAAGAGGGACAATCTTTCCATTGGGAATTAATGTAAGAGGGACATTCTTTCCATTGGGCATTAATGTAAGAGGTACAATCTTTTCATTGGTCATTAATGTAAGAGGGACAATCTTTCCATTGGCCATTAATGTAAGAGGGACAATCTTTCCATTGGCCATTAATGTAAGATGGACATTCTTTTCATTGGCCATTAATGTAAGAGGGACATTCTTTCCATTGGCCATTAATATTAGAAGGACATTCTTTCCATTGGCCATTAATGTAAGAGGGACATTCTTTCCATGGCCATTAATGTAAGAGGGACATTTTTTCCATTGGGCATTAATGTAAGAGGGACAATCTTTCCATTGGGCATTAATGTAAGAGGGACATTCTTTCCATTGGGCATTAATGTAAGAGGTACAATCTTTTCATTGGTCATTAATGTAAGAGGGACATTCTTTCCATTGGCCATTAATGTAAGAGGGACAATCTTTCCATTGGCCATTAATGTAAGAGGGACAATCTTTCCATTGGCCATTAATGTAAGAGGGACATTCTTTTCATTGGTCATTAATGTAAGAGGGACATTCTTTCCATTGGCCATTAATGTAAGAGGGACATTCTTTCCATTGGCCATTAATGTAAGAGGGACACTCTTTCCATTGACCATTAATGTAAGAGGGACATTCTTTCCATTTGCCATTAATGTAAGAGGGACATTCTTTCCATTGGCCATTAATGTAAGAGGGACAATCTTTCCATTTGCCATTAATGTAAGAGGGACATTCTTTCCATTGGCCATTAATGTAAGAGGGACATTCTTTCCATTGGCCATTAATGTAAGAGGGACACTCTTTCCATTGACCATTAATGTAAGAGGGACATTCTTTCCATTTGCCATTAATGTAAGAGGGACATTCTTTCCATTGGCCATTAATGTAAGAGGGACAATCTTTCAATTGGCCATTAATGTAAGAGGGACCTTCTTTTCATTGGCCATTAATGTAAGAGGGACATTCTTTCCAATGGCCATTAATGTAAGAGGGACATTCTTTCCATTGGCCATTAATGTAAGAGGGACATTCTTTCCATTTGCCATTAATGTAAGAGGGACATTCTTTCCATTGGCCATTAATGTAAGAGGGACATTCTTTCCATTGGCCATTAATGTAAGAGGGACATTCTTTCCATTGGCCATTAATGTAAGAGGGACATTCTTTCCATTGGCCATTAATGTAAGAGGGACATTCTTTCCATTGGCCATTAATGTAAGATGGACATTCTTTCCATTGGCCATTAATGTAAGAGGGACATTCTTTCCATTGGCCATTAATGTAAGAGGGACATTCTTTCCATTGGCCATTAATGTAAGAGGGACATTCTTTCCATTGGCCATTAATGTAAGAGGGACATTCTTTCCATTGGCCATTAATGTAAGAGGGACAATCTTTCCATTGGCCATTAATGTAAGAGGGACATTCTTTTCATTGCCCATTAATGTAAGAGGGACATTCTTTTCATTGGCCATTAATGTAAGATGGACATTCTTTCCATTGGCCATTAATGTAAGAGGGACATTCTTTCCATTGGCCATTAATGTAAGAGGGACATTTTTTCCATTGGGCATTAATGTAAGAGGGACAATCTTTCCATTGGGAATTAATGTAAGAGGGACATTCTTTCCATTGGGCATTAATGTAAGAGGTACGATCTTTTCATTTGTCATTAATGTAAGAGGGACAATCTTTCCATTGGCCATTAATGTAAGAGGGACAATCTTTCCATTGGCCATTAATGTAAGAGGGACATTCTTTCCATTGGCCATTAATGTAAGAGGGACATTCTTTCCATTGGCCATTAATGTAAGAGGGACATTCTTTCCATTGGCCATTAATGTAAGAGGGACAATCTTTCCATTGGCCATTAGTGTATGAGGGACATTCTTTCCATTGGCCATTAATGTAAGAGGGACAATCTTTCCATTGGCCATTAATGTAAGATGGACATTCTTTTCATTGGCCATTAATATAAGAGGGACATTCTTTCCATTGGCCATTAATGTAAGAGGGACATTCTTTCCATTGGCCATTAATATAAGAAGGACATTTTTTCCATTGGGCATTAATGTAAGAGGGACAATCTTTCCATTGGGCATTAATGTAAGAGGGACATTCTTTCCATTGGGCATTAATGTAAGAGGTACAATCTTTTCATTGGTCATTAATGTAAGAGGGACATTCTTTCCATTGGCCATTAATGTAAGAGGGACAATCTTTCCATTGGCCATTAATGTAAGAGGGACATTCTTTCCATTGGCCATTAATGTAAGAGGGACATTCTTTCCATTGGCCATTAATGTAAGAGGGACACTCTTTCCATTGACCATTAATGTAAGAGGGACATTCTTTCCATTTGCCATTAATGTAAGAGGGACATTCTTTCCATTGGCCATTAATGTAAGAGGGACAATCTTTCCATTGGCCATTAATGTAAGAGGGACATTCTTTCCATTTGCCATTAATGTAAGAGGTACAATCTTTCCATTGGGCATTAATGTAAGAGGTACAATCTTTCAATTGGCCATTAATGTAAGATGGACATTCTTTCCATTGGGCATTAATGTAAGAGGGACAATCTTTCCATTGGCCATTAATGTAAGAGGGACATTCTTTTCATTGGCCATTAATGTAAGAGGGACATTCTTTTCATTGGCCATTAATGTAAGATGGACATTCTTTCCATTGGCCATTAATGTAAGAGGGACATTCTTTCCATTGGCCATTAATGTAAGAGGGACATTTTTTCCATTGGGCATTAATGTAAGAGGGACAATCTTTCCATTGGGAATTAATGTAAGAGGGACATTCTTTCCATTGGGCATTAATGTAAGAGGTACAATCTTTTCATTGGTCATTAATGTAAGAGGGACAATCTTTCCATTGGCCATTAATGTAAGAGGGACAATCTTTCCATTGGCCATTAATGTAAGATGGACATTCTTTCCATTGGCCATTAATATTAGAAGGACATTCTTTCCATTGGCCATTAATGTAAGAGGGACATTCTTTCCATGGCCATTAATGTAAGAGGGACATTTTTTCCATTGGGCATTAATGTAAGAGGGACAATCTTTCCATTGGGCATTAATGTAAGAGGGACATTCTTTCCATTGGGCATTAATGTAAGAGGTACAATCTTTTCATTGGTCATTAATGTAAGAGGGACATTCTTTCCATTGGCCATTAATGTAAGAGGGACAATCTTTCCATTGGCCATTAATGTAAGAGGGACAATCTTTCCATTGGCCATTAATGTAAGAGGGACATTCTTTTCATTGGTCATTAATGTAAGAGGGACATTCTTTCCATTGGCCATTAATGTAAGAGGGACAATCTTTCCATTGGCCATTAGTGTATGAGGGACATTCTTTCCATTGGGCATTAATGTAAGAGGGACAATCTTTCCATTGGCCATTAATGTAAGAGGGACATTCTTTCCATTGGCCATTAATGTAAGAGGGACATTCTTTCCATTGACCATTAATGTAAGAGGGACACTCTTTCCATTGGCCATTAATGTAAGAGGGACATTCTTTTCATTGGCCATTAATGTAAGAGGGACATTCTTTCCATTGGCCATTAATGTAAGAGGGACATTCTTTTCATTGGCCATTAATGTAAGAGGGATAATCTTTCCATTGGCCATTAATGTAAGAGGGACATTCTTTCCATTTACCATTAATGTAAGATGGACGTTCTTTCCATTGGCCATTAATGTAAGAGGGGCATTCTTTCCATTGGCCATTAATGTAAGAGGGACATTCTTTCCATTGGCCATTAATGTAAGAGGGACACTCTTTCCATTGACCATTAATGTAAGAGGGACAATCTTTCCATTGGCCATTAGTGTATGAGGGACATTCTTTCCATTGGGCATTAATGTAAGAGAGACAATCTTTCCATTGGCCATTAATGTAAGAGGGACATTCTTTCCATTGACCATTAATGTAAGAGGGACAATCTTTCCATTGGGCATTAATGTAAGAGGGACATTCTTTCCATTGGCCATTAATGTAAGAGGGACAATCTTTCCATTGGCCATTAATGTAAGAGGGACATTCTTTTCATTGGCCATTAATGTAAGAGGGATAATCTTTCCATTGGCCATTAATGTAAGAGGGACATTCTTTCCATTGGCCATTAATGTAAGAGGGACAATATTTCCATTGGGCATTAATGTAAGAGGGACAATCTTTCCATTGGCCATTAATGTAAGAGGGACAATCTTTTAATTGGGCATTAATGTAAGAGGGACATTCTTTCCATTGGGCATTAATGTAAGATGGACATTCTTTCCATTGGGCATTAATGTAAGATGGACATTCTTTCCATTGGGCATTAATGTAAGATGGACATTCTTTTAATTGGGCATTAATGTAAGAGGGACATTCTTTCCATTGGCCATTAATGTAAGAGGGACAATCTTTCCATTGGGCATTAATGTAAGATGGACATTCTTTTCATTGGCCATTAATGTAAGAGGGACATTCTTTCCATTGGCCATTAATGTAAGAGGGACATTCTTTCCATTGGCCATTAATATAAGAAGGACATTCTTTCCATTGGCCATTAATGTAAGAGGGACATTCTTTCCATGGCCATTAATGTAAGAGGGACATTTTTTCCATTGGGCATTAATGTAAGAGGGACAATCTTTCCATTGGGCATTAATGTAAGAGGGACATTCTTTCCATTGGGCATTAATGTAAGAGGTACAATATTTTCATTGGTCATTAATGTAAGAGGGACTATCTTTCCATTGGCCATTAATGTAAGAGGGACATTCTTTTCATTGGTCATTAATGTAAGAGGGACAATCTTTCCATTGGCCATTAATGTAAGAGGGACATTCTTTCCATTGGCCATTAATATAAGAGGGACATTCTTTCCATTGGCCATTAGTTTATGAGGGACATTCTTTCCATTGGGCATTAATGTAAGAGGTACAATATTTCCATTGGCCATTAATGTAAGAGGGACAATCTTTCCATTGGCCATTAATGTAAGATGGACATTCTTTTCATTGGCCATTCATGTAAGAGGGACATTCTTTCCATTGGCCATTAATGTAAGAGGGACATTCTTTTCATTGGCCATTAATGTAAGAGGGACATTCTTTTCATTGGCCATTAATGTAAGAGGGACATTCTTTTCATTGGCCATTAATGTAAGATGGACATTCTTTTCATTGGCCATTAATGTAAGAGGGACATTCTTTCCATTGGCCATTAATGTAAGAGGGACATTCTTTCCATGGCCATTAATGTAAGAGGGACATTTTTTCCATTGGGCATTAATGTAAGAGGGACAATCTTTCCATTGGGCATTAATGTAAGAGGGACATTCTTTCCATTGGGCATTAATGTAAGAGGTACAATATTTTCATTGGTCATTAATGTAAGAGGGACAATCTTTCCATTGGCCATTAATGTAAGAGGGACATTCTTTTCATTGGTCATTAATGTAAGAGGGACAATCTTTCCATTGGCCATTAATGTAAGAGGGACATTCTTTCCATTGGCCATTAATATAAGAGGGACATTCTTTCCATTGGCCATTAGTTTATGAGGGACATTCTTTCCATTGGGCATTAATGTAAGAGGTACAATATTTCCATTGGCCATTAATGTAAGAGGGACAATCTTTCCATTGGCCATTAATGTAAGATGGACATTCTTTTCATTGGCCATTAATGTAAGAGGGACATTCTTTCCATTGGCCATTAATGTAAGAGGGACATTCTTTCCATGGCCATTAATGTAAGAGGGACATTTTTTCCATTGGGCATTAATGTAAGAGGGACAATCTTTCCATTGGGCATTAATGTAAGAGGGACAATCTTCCCATTGGCCATTAAAATAAGAGGGACATTCTTTCCATTGGCCATTAATGTAAGAGGGACATTCTTTCCATTGGCCATTAATGTAAGAGGGACATTCTTCCCATTGGCCAATAATGTAAGAGGGACATTCTTTTCATTGGCCATTAATGTAAGAGGGACATTCTTCCCATTGGCCAATAATGTAAGAGGGACATTCTTTTCATTGGCCATTAATGTAAGATGGACATTCTTTCCATTGGGCATTAATGTAAGAGGGACATTCTTTTCATTGGCCATTAATGTAAGATGGACATTCTTTTCATTGGCCATTAATGTAAGAGGTACAATCTTTCCATTGGCCATTAATGTAAGAGGGGCATTCTTTCCATTGGCCATTAATGTAAGAGGGACATTCTTTCCATTGGGCATTAATGTAAGAGGGACATTCTTTCCATTGGCCAATAATGTAAGAGGAACAATCTTTCCTTTGGCCATTAATGTAAGAGGGACATTCTTTCCATTGGCCAATAATGTAGAGGGACATTTTTTCCTTTGGCCGTTAATGGAAGAGGGACATTCTTTCCATTGACCATTAATGTAAGAGGGACACTCTTTCCATTGACCATTAATGTAAGAGGGACATTCTTTCCATTTGCCATAAATGTAAGAGGGACAATCTTTCCATTGGCCATTAATGTAAGAGGGACATTCTTTTCATTGGCCATTAATGTAAGAGGGACAATCTTTCCATTGGCCATTAATGTAAGAGGGACATTCTTTTCATTGGCCATTAATGTAAGAGGGACATTCTTTCCATTGGCCATTAATGTAAGAGGTACAATCTTTCAATTGGCCATTAATGTAAGAGGGACATTCTTTTCATTGGCCATTAATGTAAGAGGGACATTCTTTCCATTGGCCATTAATGTAAGAGGGACATTCTTTTCATTGGCCATTAATGTAAGAGGGACAATCTTTCCATTGGCCATTAATGTAAGAGGGACATTCTTTCCATTGGCCATTAATGTAAGAGGGACAATCTTTCCATTGGCCATTAATGTAAGAGGTACAATCTTTCAATTGGCCATTAATGTAAGAGGGACCTTCTTTTCATTGGCCATTAATGTAAGAGGGACATTCTTTTCATTGGCCATTAATGTAAGAGGGATATTCTTTCCATTTGCCATTAATGTAAGAGGGACAATCTTTCCATTGGCCATTAATGTAAGAGGGACATTCTTTCCAATGGCCATTAATGTAAGAGGTACAATCTTTCCATTGGCCATTAATGTAAGAGGGATATTCTTTCCATTTGCCATTAATGTAAGAGGGACAATCTTTCCATTGGCCATTAATGTAAGAGGTACAATCTTTCAATTGGCCATTAATGTAAGAGGGACCTTCTTTTCATTGGCCATTAATGTAAGAGGGACATTCTTTCCATTGGCCATTAATGTAAGAGGGACATTCTTTCCATTGGCCATTAATGTAAGAGGGACATTCTTTTCATTGGCCATTAATGTAAGAGGGATATTCTTTCCATTTGCCATTAATGTAAGAGGGACAATCTTTCCATTGGCCATTAATGTAAGAGGGACATTCTTTCCAATGGCCATTAATGTAAGAGGGATATTCTTTCCATTGGCCATTAATGTAAGATGGACATTCTTTCCATTGGCCATTAATGTAAGATGGACATTCTTTCCATTGGCCATTAATGTAAGATGGACATTCTTTCCATTGGCCATTAATGTAAGAGGGACATTCTTTCCATTGGCCATTAATGTAAGATGGACATTCTTTCCATTGGCCATTAATGTAAGATGGACATTCTTTCCATTGGCCATTAATGTAAGAGGGACAATATTTCCATTGGGCATTAATGTAAGAGGGACAATCTTTCCATTGGCCATTAATGTAAGAGGGACATTCTTTTCATTGGCCATTAATGTAAGATGGACATTCTTTCCATTGGCCATTAATGTAAGATGGACATTCTTTCCATTGGCCATTAATGTAAGAGGGACATTCTTTCCATTGGCCATTAATGTAAGAGGGACATTTTTTCCATTGGGCATTAATGTAAGAGGGACAATCTTTCCATTGGGGATTAATGTAAGAGGGACATTCTTTCCATTGGGCATTAATGTAAGAGGTACAATCTTTTCATTTGTCATTAATGTAAGAGGGACAATCTTTCCATTGGCCATTAATGTAAGAGGGACATTCTTTCCATTGGCCATTAATGTAAGAGGGACATTCTTTTCATTGGTCATTAATGTAAGAGGGACATTCTTTCCATTGGCCATTAATGTAAGAGGGACATTCTTTCCATTGGCCATTAATGTAAGAGGGACAATCTTTCCATTGGCCATTAGTGTATGAGGGACATTCTTTCCATTGGCCATTAATGTAAGAGGGACAATCTTTCCATTGGCCATTAATGTAAGATGGACATTCTTTTCATTGGCCATTAATGTAAGAGGGACAATCTTTTCATTTGTCATTAATGTAAGAGGTACAATCTTTCCATTGGCCATTAAAGTAAGAGGGACATTCTTTCCATTGGCCATTAATGTAAGAGGTACAATCTTTTCATTTGTCATTAATGTAAGAGGGACAATCTTTCCATTGGCCATTAATGTAAGAGGGACATTCTTTCCATTGGCCATTAATGTAAGAGGGACATTCTTTTCATTGGTCATTAATGTAAGAGGGACATTCTTTGCATTGGCCATTAATGTAAGAGGGACATTCTTTCCATTGGCCATTAATGTAAGAGGGACATTCTTTCCATTGGCCATTAATGTAAGAGGGACATTCTTTTCATTGGTCATTAATGTAAGAGGGACATTCTTTTCATTGGCCATTAATGTAAGAGGGACATTCTTTCCATTGGCCATTAATGTAAGAGGGACAATCTTTCCATTGGCCATTAATGTAAGATGGACATTCTTTTCATTGGCCATTAATGTAAGAGGTACAATCTTTTCATTTGTCATTAATGTAAGAGGGACAATCTTTCCATTGGCCATTAAAGTAAGAGGGACATTCTTTCCATTGGCCATTAATGTAAGAGGTACAATCTTTTCATTTGTCATTAATGTAAGAGGGACAATCTTTCCATTGGCCATTAATGTAAGAGGGACATTCTTTCCATTGGCCATTAATGTAAGAGGGACATTCTTTTCATTGGTCATTAATGTAAGAGGGACATTCTTTGCATTGGCCATTAATGTAAGAGGGACATTCTTTCCATTGGCCATTAATGTAAGAGGGACATTCTTTCCATTGGCCATTAATGTAAGAGGGACATTCTTTTCATTGGTCATTAATGTAAGAGGGACATTCTTTTCATTGGCCATTAATGTAAGAGGGACATTCTTTCCATTGGCCATTAATGTAAGAGGGACAATCTTTCCATTGGCCATTAATGTAAGATGGACATTCTTTTCATTGGCCATTAATGTAAGAGGGACATTCTTTCCATTGGCCATTAATGTAAGAGGGACATTCTTTCCATTGGCCATTAATGTAAGAGGGACATTCTTTCCATTGGCCATTAATGTAAGATGGACATTCTTTTCATTGGCCATTAATGTAAGAGGGACATTCTTTCCATTGGCCATTAATGTAAGAGGGACAATCTTTCCATTGGCCATTAATGTAAGATGGACATTCTTTCCATTGGGCATTAATGTAAGAGGGGCATTCTTTCCATTGGCCATTAATGTAAGAGGGACATTCTTTCCATTGGGCATTAATGTAAGAGGGACAATCTTTCCTTTGCCCATTAATGTAAGAGGGACATTCTTTCCATTGGCCAATAATGTAGAGGGACATTTTTTCCTTTGGCCGTTAATGGAAGAGGGACATTCTTTCCATTGACCATTAATGTAAGAGGGACACTCTTTCCATTGACCATTAATGTAAGAGGGACATTCTTTCCATTTGCCATAAATGTAAGAGGGACAATCTTTCCATTGGCCATTAATGTAAGAGGAACAATCTTTCCTTTGCCCATTAATGTAAGAGGGACATTCTTTCCATTGGCCAATAATGTAGAGGGACATTTTTTCCTTTGGCCGTTAATGGAAGAGGGACATTCTTTCCATTGACCATTAATGTAAGAGGGACACTCTTTCCATTGACCATTAATGTAAGAGGGACATTCTTTCCATTTGCCATAAATGTAAGAGGGACAATCTTTCCATTGGCCATTAATGTAAGAGGGACATTCTTTTCATTGGCCATTAATGTAAGAGGGACAATCTTTCCATTGGCCATTAATGTAAGAGGGACATTCTTTTCATTGGCCATTAATGTAAGAGGGACATTCTTTCCATTGGCCATTAATGTAAGAGGGACATTCTTTTCATTGGCCATTAATGTAAGAGGGACAATCTTTCCATTGGCCATTAATGTAAGAGGGACATTCTTTCCATTGGCCATTAATGTAAGAAGGACAATCTTTCCATTGGCCATTAATGTAAGAGGTACAATCTTTCAATTGGCCATTAATGTAAGAGGGACCTTCTTTTCATTGGCCATTAATGTAAGAGGGACATTCTTTCCAATGGCCATTAATGTAAGAGGGACCTTCTTTCCATTGGCCATTAATGTAAGAGGGACATTCTTTTCATTGGCCATTAATGTAAGAGGGATATTCTTTCCATTTGCCATTAATGTAAGAGGGACAATCTTTCCATTGGCCATTAATGTAAGAGGGACATTCTTTCCATTGGCCATTAATATAAGAGGGACATTCTTTCCATTGGCCATTAGTTTATGAGGGACATTCTTTCCATTGGGCATTAATGTAAGAGGTACAATATTTCCATTGGCCATTAATGTAAGAGGGACAATCTTTCCATTGGCCATTAATGTAAGATGGACATTCTTTTCATTGGCCATTCATGTAAGAGGGACATTCTTTCCATTGGCCATTAATGTAAGAGGGACATTCTTTTCATTGGCCATTAATGTAAGAGGGACATTCTTTTCATTGGCCATTAATGTAAGAGGGACATTCTTTTCATTGGCCATTAATGTAAGATGGACATTCTTTTCATTGGCCATTAATGTAAGAGGGACATTCTTTCCATTGGCCATTAATGTAAGAGGGACATTCTTTCCATGGCCATTAATGTAAGAGGGACATTTTTTCCATTGGGCATTAATGTAAGAGGGACAATCTTTCCATTGGGCATTAATGTAAGAGGGACATTCTTTCCATTGGGCATTAATGTAAGAGGTACAATATTTTCATTGGTCATTAATGTAAGAGGGACAATCTTTCCATTGGCCATTAATGTAAGAGGGACATTCTTTTCATTGGTCATTAATGTAAGAGGGACAATCTTTCCATTGGCCATTAATGTAAGAGGGACATTCTTTCCATTGGCCATTAATATAAGAGGGACATTCTTTCCATTGGCCATTAGTTTATGAGGGACATTCTTTCCATTGGGCATTAATGTAAGAGGTACAATATTTCCATTGGCCATTAATGTAAGAGGGACAATCTTTCCATTGGCCATTAATGTAAGATGGACATTCTTTTCATTGGCCATTAATGTAAGAGGGACATTCTTTCCATTGGCCATTAATGTAAGAGGGACATTCTTTCCATGGCCATTAATGTAAGAGGGACATTTTTTCCATTGGGCATTAATGTAAGAGGGACAATCTTTCCATTGGGCATTAATGTAAGAGGGACAATCTTCCCATTGGCCATTAAAATAAGAGGGACATTCTTTCCATTGGCCATTAATGTAAGAGGGACATTCTTTCCATTGGCCATTAATGTAAGAGGGACATTCTTCCCATTGGCCAATAATGTAAGAGGGACATTCTTTTCATTGGCCATTAATGTAAGAGGGACATTCTTCCCATTGGCCAATAATGTAAGAGGGACATTCTTTTCATTGGCCATTAATGTAAGATGGACATTCTTTCCATTGGGCATTAATGTAAGAGGGACATTCTTTTCATTGGCCATTAATGTAAGATGGACATTCTTTTCATTGGCCATTAATGTAAGAGGTACAATCTTTCCATTGGCCATTAATGTAAGAGGGGCATTCTTTCCATTGGGCATTAATGTAAGAGGGGCATTCTTTCCATTGGCCATTAATGTAAGAGGGACATTCTTTCCATTGGGCATTAATGTAAGAGGGACATTCTTTCCATTGGCCAATAATGTAAGAGGAACAATCTTTCCTTTGGCCATTAATGTAAGAGGGACATTCTTTCCATTGGCCAATAATGTAGAGGGACATTTTTTCCTTTGGCCGTTAATGGAAGAGGGACATTCTTTCCATTGACCATTAATGTAAGAGGGACACTCTTTCCATTGACCATTAATGTAAGAGGGACATTCTTTCCATTTGCCATAAATGTAAGAGGGACAATCTTTCCATTGGCCATTAATGTAAGAGGGACATTCTTTTCATTGGCCATTAATGTAAGAGGGACAATCTTTCCATTGGCCATTAATGTAAGAGGGACATTCTTTTCATTGGCCATTAATGTAAGAGGGACATTCTTTCCATTGGCCATTAATGTAAGAGGTACAATCTTTCAATTGGCCATTAATGTAAGAGGGACATTCTTTTCATTGGCCATTAATGTAAGAGGGACATTCTTTCCATTGGCCATTAATGTAAGAGGGACATTCTTTTCATTGGCCATTAATGTAAGAGGGACAATCTTTCCATTGGCCATTAATGTAAGAGGGACATTCTTTCCATTGGCCATTAATGTAAGAGGGACAATCTTTCCATTGGCCATTAATGTAAGAGGTACAATCTTTCAATTGGCCATTAATGTAAGAGGGACCTTCTTTTCATTGGCCATTAATGTAAGAGGGACATTCTTTTCATTGGCCATTAATGTAAGAGGGATATTCTTTCCATTTGCCATTAATGTAAGAGGGACAATCTTTCCATTGGCCATTAATGTAAGAGGGACATTCTTTCCAATGGCCATTAATGTAAGAGGTACAATCTTTCCATTGGCCATTAATGTAAGAGGGATATTCTTTCCATTTGCCATTAATGTAAGAGGGACAATCTTTCCATTGGCCATTAATGTAAGAGGTACAATCTTTCAATTGGCCATTAATGTAAGAGGGACCTTCTTTTCATTGGCCATTAATGTAAGAGGGACATTCTTTCCATTGGCCATTAATGTAAGAGGGACATTCTTTTCATTGGCCATTAATGTAAGAGGGATATTCTTTCCATTTGCCATTAATGTAAGAGGGACAATCTTTCCATTGGCCATTAATGTAAGAGGGACATTCTTTCCAATGGCCATTAATGTAAGAGGGATATTCTTTCCATTGGCCATTAATGTAAGATGGACATTCTTTCCATTGGCCATTAATGTAAGATGGACATTCTTTCCATTGGCCATTAATGTAAGATGGACATTCTTTCCATTGGCCATTAATGTAAGAGGGACATTCTTTCCATTGGCCATTAATGTAAGATGGACATTCTTTCCATTGGCCATTAATGTAAGATGGACATTCTTTCCATTGGCCATTAATGTAAGAGGGACAATATTTCCATTGGGCATTAATGTAAGAGGGACAATCTTTCCATTGGCCATTAATGTAAGAGGGACATTCTTTTCATTGGCCATTAATGTAAGATGGACATTCTTTCCATTGGCCATTAATGTAAGATGGACATTCTTTCCATTGGCCATTAATGTAAGAGGGACATTCTTTCCATTGGCCATTAATGTAAGAGGGACATTTTTTCCATTGGGCATTAATGTAAGAGGGACAATCTTTCCATTGGGGATTAATGTAAGAGGGACATTCTTTCCATTGGGCATTAATGTAAGAGGTACAATCTTTTCATTTGTCATTAATGTAAGAGGGACAATCTTTCCATTGGCCATTAATGTAAGAGGGACATTCTTTCCATTGGCCATTAATGTAAGAGGGACATTCTTTTCATTGGTCATTAATGTAAGAGGGACATTCTTTCCATTGGCCATTAATGTAAGAGGGACATTCTTTCCATTGGCCATTAATGTAAGAGGGACAATCTTTCCATTGGCCATTAGTGTATGAGGGACATTCTTTCCATTGGCCATTAATGTAAGAGGGACAATCTTTCCATTGGCCATTAATGTAAGATGGACATTCTTTTCATTGGCCATTAATGTAAGAGGGACAATCTTTTCATTTGTCATTAATGTAAGAGGTACAATCTTTCCATTGGCCATTAAAGTAAGAGGGACATTCTTTCCATTGGCCATTAATGTAAGAGGTACAATCTTTTCATTTGTCATTAATGTAAGAGGGACAATCTTTCCATTGGCCATTAATGTAAGAGGGACATTCTTTCCATTGGCCATTAATGTAAGAGGGACATTCTTTTCATTGGTCATTAATGTAAGAGGGACATTCTTTGCATTGGCCATTAATGTAAGAGGGACATTCTTTCCATTGGCCATTAATGTAAGAGGGACATTCTTTCCATTGGCCATTAATGTAAGAGGGACATTCTTTTCATTGGTCATTAATGTAAGAGGGACATTCTTTTCATTGGCCATTAATGTAAGAGGGACATTCTTTCCATTGGCCATTAATGTAAGAGGGACAATCTTTCCATTGGCCATTAATGTAAGATGGACATTCTTTTCATTGGCCATTAATGTAAGAGGTACAATCTTTTCATTTGTCATTAATGTAAGAGGGACAATCTTTCCATTGGCCATTAAAGTAAGAGGGACATTCTTTCCATTGGCCATTAATGTAAGAGGTACAATCTTTTCATTTGTCATTAATGTAAGAGGGACAATCTTTCCATTGGCCATTAATGTAAGAGGGACATTCTTTCCATTGGCCATTAATGTAAGAGGGACATTCTTTTC
Organism: Lithobates pipiens; assembly: GCA_037367395.1. NCBI lineage: Eukaryota > Metazoa > Chordata > Amphibia > Anura > Ranidae > Lithobates > Lithobates pipiens. The sequence goes on from JAZDVW010001694.1 coordinate 133,180, forward strand.
ATTGGTCATTAATGTAAGAGGGACATTCTTTGCATTGGCCATTAATGTAAGAGGGACATTCTTTCCATTGGCCATTAATGTAAGAGGGACATTCTTTCCATTGGCCATTAATGTAAGAGGGACATTCTTTTCATTGGTCATTAATGTAAGAGGGACATTCTTTTCATTGGCCATTAATGTAAGAGGGACATTCTTTCCATTGGCCATTAATGTAAGAGGGACAATCTTTCCATTGGCCATTAATGTAAGATGGACATTCTTTTCATTGGCCATTAATGTAAGAGGGACATTCTTTCCATTGGCCATTAATGTAAGAGGGACATTCTTTCCATTGGCCATTAATGTAAGAGGGACATTCTTTCCATTGGCCATTAATGTAAGATGGACATTCTTTTCATTGGCCATTAATGTAAGAGGGACATTCTTTCCATTGGCCATTAATGTAAGAGGGACAATCTTTCCATTGGCCATTAATGTAAGATGGACATTCTTTCCATTGGGCATTAATGTAAGAGGGGCATTCTTTCCATTGGCCATTAATGTAAGAGGGACATTCTTTCCATTGGGCATTAATGTAAGAGGGACATTCTTTCCATTGGCCATTAATGTAAGAGGAACAATCTTTCCTTTGCCCATTAATGTAAGAGGGACATTCTTTCCATTGGCCAATAATGTAGAGGGACATTTTTTCCTTTGGCCGTTAATGGAAGAGGGACATTCTTTCCATTGACCATTAATGTAAGAGGGACACTCTTTCCATTGACCATTAATGTAAGAGGGACATTCTTTCCATTTGCCATAAATGTAAGAGGGACAATCTTTCCATTGGCCATTAATGTAAGAGGGACATTCTTTTCATTGGCCATTAATGTAAGAGGGACAATCTTTCCATTGGCCATTAATGTAAGAGGGACATTCTTTTCATTGGCCATTAATGTAAGAGGGACATTCTTTCCATTGGCCATTAATGTAAGAGGGACATTCTTTTCATTGGCCATTAATGTAAGAGGGACAATCTTTCCATTGGCCATTAATGTAAGAGGGACATTCTTTCCATTGGCCATTAATGTAAGAAGGACAATCTTTCCATTGGCCATTAATGTAAGAGGTACAATCTTTCAATTGGCCATTAATGTAAGAGGGACCTTCTTTTCATTGGCCATTAATGTAAGAGGGACATTCTTTCCAATGGCCATTAATGTAAGAGGGACCTTCTTTCCATTGGCCATTAATGTAAGAGGGACATTCTTTTCATTGGCCATTAATGTAAGAGGGATATTCTTTCCATTTGCCATTAATGTAAGAGGGACAATCTTTCCATTGGCCATTAATGTAAGAGGGACATTCTTTCCATTTGCCATTAATGTAAGAGGGACAATCTTTCCATTGGCCATTAATGTAAGATGGACATTCTTTCCATTGGCCATTAATGTAAGATGGACATTCTTTCCATTGGCCATTAATGTAAGAGGGACAATATTTCCATTGGGCATTAATGTAAGAGGGACAATCTTTCCATTGGCCATTAATGTAAGAGGGACATTCTTTTCATTGGCCATTAATGTAAGAGGGACATTCTTTTCATTGGCCATTAATGTAAGATGGACATTCTTTCCATTGGCCATTAATGTAAGATGGACATTCTTTCCATTGGCCATTAATGTAAGAGGGACATTCTTTCCATTGGCCATTAATGTAAGAGGGACATTTTTTCCATTGGGCATTAATGTAAGAGGGACAATCTTTCCATTGGGCATTAATGTAAGAGGTACAATCTTTTCATTGGTCATTAATGTAAGAGGGACATTCTTTCCATTGGCCATTAATGTAAGAGGGACAATCTTTCCATTGGCCATTAATGTAAGAGGGACATTCTTTCCATTGGCCATTAATGTAAGAGGGACATTCTTTCCATTGGCCATTAATGTAAGAGGGACACTCTTTCCATTGACCATTAATGTAAGAGGGACATTCTTTCCATTTGCCATTAATGTAAGAGGGACATTCTTTCCATTGGCCATTAATGTAAGAGGGACAATCTTTCCATTTGCCATTAATGTAAGAGGGACATTCTTTCCATTGGCCATTAATGTAAGAGGGACATTCTTTCCATTGGCCATTAATGTAAGAGGGACACTCTTTCCATTGACCATTAATGTAAGAGGGACATTCTTTCCATTTGCCATTAATGTAAGAGGGACATTCTTTCCATTGGCCATTAATGTAAGAGGGACAATCTTTCAATTGGCCATTAATGTAAGAGGGACCTTCTTTTCATTGGCCATTAATGTAAGAGGGACATTCTTTCCAATGGCCATTAATGTAAGAGGGACATTCTTTCCATTGGCCATTAATGTAAGAGGGACATTCTTTCCATTTGCCATTAATGTAAGAGGGACATTCTTTCCATTGGCCATTAATGTAAGAGGGACATTCTTTCCATTGGCCATTAATGTAAGAGGGACATTCTTTCCATTGGCCATTAATGTAAGAGGGACATTCTTTCCATTGGCCATTAATGTAAGAGGGACATTCTTTCCATTGGCCATTAATGTAAGATGGACATTCTTTCCATTGGCCATTAATGTAAGAGGGACATTCTTTCCATTGGCCATTAATGTAAGAGGGACATTCTTTCCATTGGCCATTAATGTAAGAGGGACATTCTTTCCATTGGCCATTAATGTAAGAGGGACATTCTTTCCATTGGCCATTAATGTAAGAGGGACAATCTTTCCATTGGCCATTAATGTAAGAGGGACATTCTTTTCATTGCCCATTAATGTAAGAGGGACATTCTTTTCATTGGCCATTAATGTAAGATGGACATTCTTTCCATTGGCCATTAATGTAAGAGGGACATTCTTTCCATTGGCCATTAATGTAAGAGGGACATTTTTTCCATTGGGCATTAATGTAAGAGGGACAATCTTTCCATTGGGAATTAATGTAAGAGGGACATTCTTTCCATTGGGCATTAATGTAAGAGGTACGATCTTTTCATTTGTCATTAATGTAAGAGGGACAATCTTTCCATTGGCCATTAATGTAAGAGGGACAATCTTTCCATTGGCCATTAATGTAAGAGGGACATTCTTTCCATTGGCCATTAATGTAAGAGGGACATTCTTTCCATTGGCCATTAATGTAAGAGGGACATTCTTTCCATTGGCCATTAATGTAAGAGGGACAATCTTTCCATTGGCCATTAGTGTATGAGGGACATTCTTTCCATTGGCCATTAATGTAAGAGGGACAATCTTTCCATTGGCCATTAATGTAAGATGGACATTCTTTTCATTGGCCATTAATATAAGAGGGACATTCTTTCCATTGGCCATTAATGTAAGAGGGACATTCTTTCCATTGGCCATTAATATAAGAAGGACATTTTTTCCATTGGGCATTAATGTAAGAGGGACAATCTTTCCATTGGGCATTAATGTAAGAGGGACATTCTTTCCATTGGGCATTAATGTAAGAGGTACAATCTTTTCATTGGTCATTAATGTAAGAGGGACATTCTTTCCATTGGCCATTAATGTAAGAGGGACAATCTTTCCATTGGCCATTAATGTAAGAGGGACATTCTTTCCATTGGCCATTAATGTAAGAGGGACATTCTTTCCATTGGCCATTAATGTAAGAGGGACACTCTTTCCATTGACCATTAATGTAAGAGGGACATTCTTTCCATTTGCCATTAATGTAAGAGGGACATTCTTTCCATTGGCCATTAATGTAAGAGGGACAATCTTTCCATTGGCCATTAATGTAAGAGGGACATTCTTTCCATTTGCCATTAATGTAAGAGGTACAATCTTTCCATTGGGCATTAATGTAAGAGGGACATTCTTTCCATTGGCCATTAATGTAAGAGGGACATTTTTTCCATTGGGCATTAATGTAAGAGGGACAATCTTTCCATTGGGAATTAATGTAAGAGGGACATTCTTTCCATTGGGCATTAATGTAAGAGGTACGATCTTTTCATTTGTCATTAATGTAAGAGGGACAATCTTTCCATTGGCCATTAATGTAAGAGGGACAATCTTTCCATTGGCCATTAATGTAAGAGGGACATTCTTTCCATTGGCCATTAATGTAAGAGGGACATTCTTTCCATTGGCCATTAATGTAAGAGGGACATTCTTTCCATTGGGCATTAATGTAAGAGGTACGATCTTTTCATTTGTCATTAATGTAAGAGGGACAATCTTTCCATTGGCCATTAATGTAAGAGGGACAATCTTTCCATTGGCCATTAATGTAAGAGGGACAATCTTTCCATTGGCCATTAATGTAAGAGGGACATTCTTTCCATTGGCCATTAATGTAAGAGGGACATTCTTTCCATTGGCCATTAATGTAAGAGGGACATTCTTTCAATTGGCCATTAATGTAAGAGGGACCTTCTTTTCATTGGCCATTAATGTAAGAGGGACATTCTTTCCATTGGCCATTAATGTAAGAGGGACATTCTTTTCATTGGCCATTAATGTAAGAGGGATATTCTTTCCATTGGCCATTAATGTAAGAGGGACATTCTTCCCATTGACCATTAATGTAAGAGGGACACTCTTTCCATTGACCATTGTTGTAAGAGGGACATTCTTTCCATTTGCCATTAATGTAAGAGGGACATTCTTTCCATTGGCCATTAATGTAAGAGGTACAATCTTTCAATTGGCCATTAATGTAAGATGGACATTCTTTCCATTGGGCATTAATGTAAGAGGGACAATCTTTCCATTGGCCATTAATGTAAGAGGGACATTCTTTTCATTGGCCATTAATGTAAGAGGGACATTCTTTTCATTGGCCATTAATGTAAGATGGACATTCTTTCCATTGGCCATTAATGTAAGAGGGACATTCTTTCCATTGGCCATTAATGTAAGAGGGACATTTTTTCCATTGGGCATTAATGTAAGAGGGACAATCTTTCCATTGGGAATTAATGTAAGAGGGACATTCTTTCCATTGGGCATTAATGTAAGAGGTACAATCTTTTCATTGGTCATTAATGTAAGAGGGACAATCTTTCCATTGGCCATTAATGTAAGAGGGACAATCTTTCCATTGGCCATTAATGTAAGATGGACATTCTTTTCATTGGCCATTAATGTAAGAGGGACATTCTTTCCATTGGCCATTAATATTAGAAGGACATTCTTTCCATTGGCCATTAATGTAAGAGGGACATTCTTTCCATGGCCATTAATGTAAGAGGGACATTTTTTCCATTGGCCATTAATATTAGAAGGACATTCTTTCCATTGGCCATTAATGTAAGAGGGACATTCTTTCCATTGGCCATTAATGTAAGAGGGACATTTTTTCCATTGGGCATTAATGTAAGAGGGACAATCTTTCCATTGGGCATTAATGTAAGAGGGACATTCTTTCCATTGGGCATTAATGTAAGAGGTACAATCTTTTCATTGGTCATTAATGTAAGAGGGACATTCTTTCCATTGGCCATTAATGTAAGAGGGACAATCTTTCCATTGGCCATTAATGTAAGAGGGACAATCTTTCCATTGGCCATTAATGTAAGAGGGACATTCTTTTCATTGGTCATTAATGTAAGAGGGACATTCTTTCCATTGGCCATTAATGTAAGAGGGACATTCTTTCCATTGGCCATTAATGTAAGAGGGACACTCTTTCCATTGACCATTAATGTAAGAGGGACATTCTTTCCATTTGCCATTAATGTAAGAGGGACATTCTTTCCATTGGCCATTAATGTAAGAGGGACAATCTTTCCATTTGCCATTAATGTAAGAGGGACATTCTTTCCATTGGCCATTAATGTAAGAGGGACATTCTTTCCATTGGCCATTAATGTAAGAGGGACACTCTTTCCATTGACCATTAATGTAAGAGGGACATTCTTTCCATTTGCCATTAATGTAAGAGGGACATTCTTTCCATTGGCCATTAATGTAAGAGGGACAATCTTTCAATTGGCCATTAATGTAAGAGGGACCTTCTTTTCATTGGCCATTAATGTAAGAGGGACATTCTTTCCAATGGCCATTAATGTAAGAGGGACATTCTTTCCATTGGCCATTAATGTAAGAGGGACATTCTTTCCATTTGCCATTAATGTAAGAGGGACATTCTTTCCATTGGCCATTAATGTAAGAGGGACATTCTTTCCATTGGCCATTAATGTAAGAGGGACATTCTTTCCATTGGCCATTAATGTAAGAGGGACATTCTTTCCATTGGCCATTAATGTAAGAGGGACATTCTTTCCATTGGCCATTAATGTAAGATGGACATTCTTTCCATTGGCCATTAATGTAAGAGGGACATTCTTTCCATTGGCCATTAATGTAAGAGGGACATTCTTTCCATTGGCCATTAATGTAAGAGGGACATTCTTTCCATTGGCCATTAATGTAAGAGGGACATTCTTTCCATTGGCCATTAATGTAAGAGGGACAATCTTTCCATTGGCCATTAATGTAAGAGGGACATTCTTTCCATTGGCCATTAATGTAAGAGGGACATTTTTTCCATTGGGCATTAATGTAAGAGGGACAATCTTTCCATTGGGAATTAATGTAAGAGGGACATTCTTTCCATTGGGCATTAATGTAAGAGGTACGATCTTTTCATTTGTCATTAATGTAAGAGGGACAATCTTTCCATTGGCCATTAATGTAAGAGGGACAATCTTTCCATTGGCCATTAATGTAAGAGGGACATTCTTTCCATTGGCCATTAATGTAAGAGGGACATTCTTTCCATTGGCCATTAATGTAAGAGGGACATTCTTTCCATTGGCCATTAATGTAAGAGGGACAATCTTTCCATTGGCCATTAGTGTATGAGGGACATTCTTTCCATTGGCCATTAATGTAAGAGGGACAATCTTTCCATTGGCCATTAATGTAAGATGGACATTCTTTTCATTGGCCATTAATATAAGAGGGACATTCTTTCCATTGGCCATTAATGTAAGAGGGACATTCTTTCCATTGGCCATTAATATAAGAAGGACATTTTTTCCATTGGGCATTAATGTAAGAGGGACAATCTTTCCATTGGGCATTAATGTAAGAGGGACATTCTTTCCATTGGGCATTAATGTAAGAGGTACAATCTTTTCATTGGTCATTAATGTAAGAGGGACATTCTTTCCATTGGCCATTAATGTAAGAGGGACAATCTTTCCATTGGCCATTAATGTAAGAGGGACATTCTTTCCATTGGCCATTAATGTAAGAGGGACATTCTTTCCATTGGCCATTAATGTAAGAGGGACACTCTTTCCATTGACCATTAATGTAAGAGGGACATTCTTTCCATTTGCCATTAATGTAAGAGGGACATTCTTTCCATTGGCCATTAATGTAAGAGGGACAATCTTTCCATTGGCCATTAATGTAAGAGGGACATTCTTTCCATTTGCCATTAATGTAAGAGGTACAATCTTTCCATTGGGCATTAATGTAAGAGGTACAATCTTTCAATTGGCCATTAATGTAAGATGGACATTCTTTCCATTGGGCATTAATGTAAGAGGGACAATCTTTCCATTGGCCATTAATGTAAGAGGGACATTCTTTTCATTGGCCATTAATGTAAGAGGGACATTCTTTTCATTGGCCATTAATGTAAGATGGACATTCTTTCCATTGGCCATTAATGTAAGAGGGACATTCTTTCCATTGGCCATTAATGTAAGAGGGACATTTTTTCCATTGGGCATTAATGTAAGAGGGACAATCTTTCCATTGGGAATTAATGTAAGAGGGACATTCTTTCCATTGGGCATTAATGTAAGAGGTACAATCTTTTCATTGGTCATTAATGTAAGAGGGACAATCTTTCCATTGGCCATTAATGTAAGAGGGACAATCTTTCCATTGGCCATTAATGTAAGATGGACATTCTTTCCATTGGCCATTAATATTAGAAGGACATTCTTTCCATTGGCCATTAATGTAAGAGGGACATTCTTTCCATGGCCATTAATGTAAGAGGGACATTTTTTCCATTGGGCATTAATGTAAGAGGGACAATCTTTCCATTGGGCATTAATGTAAGAGGGACATTCTTTCCATTGGGCATTAATGTAAGAGGTACAATCTTTTCATTGGTCATTAATGTAAGAGGGACATTCTTTCCATTGGCCATTAATGTAAGAGGGACAATCTTTCCATTGGCCATTAATGTAAGAGGGACAATCTTTCCATTGGCCATTAATGTAAGAGGGACATTCTTTTCATTGGTCATTAATGTAAGAGGGACATTCTTTCCATTGGCCATTAATGTAAGAGGGACAATCTTTCCATTGGCCATTAGTGTATGAGGGACATTCTTTCCATTGGGCATTAATGTAAGAGGGACATTCTTTTCATTGGTCATTAATGTAAGAGGGACAATCTTTCCATTGGGAATTAATGTAAGAGGGACATTCTTTCCATTGGGCATTAATGTAAGAGGTACGATCTTTTCATTTGTCATTAATGTAAGAGGGACAATCTTTCCATTGGCCATTAATGTAAGAGGGACAATCTTTCCATTGGCCATTAATGTAAGAGGGACATTCTTTCCATTGGCCATTAATGTAAGAGGGACATTCTTTCCATTGGCCATTAATGTAAGAGGGACATTCTTTCCATTGGCCATTAATGTAAGAGGGACAATCTTTCCATTGGCCATTAGTGTATGAGGGACATTCTTTCCATTGGCCATTAATGTAAGAGGGACAATCTTTCCATTGGCCATTAATGTAAGATGGACATTCTTTTCATTGGCCATTAATATAAGAGGGACATTCTTTCCATTGGCCATTAATGTAAGAGGGACATTCTTTCCATTGGCCATTAATATAAGAAGGACATTTTTTCCATTGGGCATTAATGTAAGAGGGACAATCTTTCCATTGGGCATTAATGTAAGAGGGACATTCTTTCCATTGGGCATTAATGTAAGAGGTACAATCTTTTCATTGGTCATTAATGTAAGAGGGACATTCTTTCCATTGGCCATTAATGTAAGAGGGACAATCTTTCCATTGGCCATTAATGTAAGAGGGACATTCTTTCCATTGGCCATTAATGTAAGAGGGACATTCTTTCCATTGGCCATTAATGTAAGAGGGACACTCTTTCCATTGACCATTAATGTAAGAGGGACATTCTTTCCATTTGCCATTAATGTAAGAGGGACATTCTTTCCATTGGCCATTAATGTAAGAGGGACAATCTTTCCATTGGCCATTAATGTAAGAGGGACATTCTTTCCATTTGCCATTAATGTAAGAGGTACAATCTTTCCATTGGGCATTAATGTAAGAGGTACAATCTTTCAATTGGCCATTAATGTAAGATGGACATTCTTTCCATTGGGCATTAATGTAAGAGGGACAATCTTTCCATTGGCCATTAATGTAAGAGGGACATTCTTTTCATTGGCCATTAATGTAAGAGGGACATTCTTTTCATTGGCCATTAATGTAAGATGGACATTCTTTCCATTGGCCATTAATGTAAGAGGGACATTCTTTCCATTGGCCATTAATGTAAGAGGGACATTTTTTCCATTGGGCATTAATGTAAGAGGGACAATCTTTCCATTGGGAATTAATGTAAGAGGGACATTCTTTCCATTGGGCATTAATGTAAGAGGTACAATCTTTTCATTGGTCATTAATGTAAGAGGGACAATCTTTCCATTGGCCATTAATGTAAGAGGGACAATCTTTCCATTGGCCATTAATGTAAGATGGACATTCTTTCCATTGGCCATTAATATTAGAAGGACATTCTTTCCATTGGCCATTAATGTAAGAGGGACATTCTTTCCATGGCCATTAATGTAAGAGGGACATTTTTTCCATTGGGCATTAATGTAAGAGGGACAATCTTTCCATTGGGCATTAATGTAAGAGGGACATTCTTTCCATTGGGCATTAATGTAAGAGGTACAATCTTTTCATTGGTCATTAATGTAAGAGGGACATTCTTTCCATTGGCCATTAATGTAAGAGGGACAATCTTTCCATTGGCCATTAATGTAAGAGGGACAATCTTTCCATTGGCCATTAATGTAAGAGGGACATTCTTTTCATTGGTCATTAATGTAAGAGGGACATTCTTTCCATTGGCCATTAATGTAAGAGGGACAATCTTTCCATTGGCCATTAGTGTATGAGGGACATTCTTTCCATTGGGCATTAATGTAAGAGGGACAATCTTTCCATTGGCCATTAATGTAAGAGGGACATTCTTTCCATTGGCCATTAATGTAAGAGGGACATTCTTTCCATTGACCATTAATGTAAGAGGGACACTCTTTCCATTGGCCATTAATGTAAGAGGGACATTCTTTTCATTGGCCATTAATGTAAGAGGGACATTCTTTCCATTGGCCATTAATGTAAGAGGGACATTCTTTTCATTGGCCATTAATGTAAGAGGGATAATCTTTCCATTGGCCATTAATGTAAGAGGGACATTCTTTCCATTTACCATTAATGTAAGATGGACGTTCTTTCCATTGGCCATTAATGTAAGAGGGGCATTCTTTCCATTGGCCATTAATGTAAGAGGGACATTCTTTCCATTGGCCATTAATGTAAGAGGGACACTCTTTCCATTGACCATTAATGTAAGAGGGACAATCTTTCCATTGGCCATTAGTGTATGAGGGACATTCTTTCCATTGGGCATTAATGTAAGAGAGACAATCTTTCCATTGGCCATTAATGTAAGAGGGACATTCTTTCCATTGACCATTAATGTAAGAGGGACAATCTTTCCATTGGGCATTAATGTAAGAGGGACATTCTTTCCATTGGCCATTAATGTAAGAGGGACAATCTTTCCATTGGCCATTAATGTAAGAGGGACATTCTTTTCATTGGCCATTAATGTAAGAGGGATAATCTTTCCATTGGCCATTAATGTAAGAGGGACATTCTTTCCATTGGCCATTAATGTAAGAGGGACAATATTTCCATTGGGCATTAATGTAAGAGGGACAATCTTTCCATTGGCCATTAATGTAAGAGGGACAATCTTTTAATTGGGCATTAATGTAAGAGGGACATTCTTTCCATTGGGCATTAATGTAAGATGGACATTCTTTCCATTGGGCATTAATGTAAGATGGACATTCTTTTAATTGGGCATTAATGTAAGAGGGACATTCTTTCCATTGGGCATTAATGTAAGAGGGACATTCTTTCCATTGGGCATTAATGTAAGATGGACATTCTTTTAATTGGGCATTAATGTAAGAGGGACATTCTTTCCATTGGCCATTAATGTAAGAGGGACAATCTTTCCATTGGGCATTAATGTAAGATGGACATTCTTTTCATTGGCCATTAATGTAAGAGGGACATTCTTTCCATTGGCCATTAATGTAAGAGGGACATTCTTTCCATTGGCCATTAATATAAGAAGGACATTCTTTCCATTGGCCATTAATGTAAGAGGGACATTCTTTCCATGGCCATTAATGTAAGAGGGACATTTTTTCCATTGGGCATTAATGTAAGAGGGACAATCTTTCCATTGGGCATTAATGTAAGAGGGACATTCTTTCCATTGGGCATTAATGTAAGAGGTACAATATTTTCATTGGTCATTAATGTAAGAGGGACTATCTTTCCATTGGCCATTAATGTAAGAGGGACATTCTTTTCATTGGTCATTAATGTAAGAGGGACATTCTTTCCATTGGCCATTAATATAAGAGGGACATTCTTTCCATTGGCCATTAGTTTATGAGGGACATTCTTTCCATTGGGCATTAATGTAAGAGGTACAATATTTCCATTGGCCATTAATGTAAGAGGGACAATCTTTCCATTGGCCATTAATGTAAGATGGACATTCTTTTCATTGGCCATTCATGTAAGAGGGACATTCTTTCCATTGGCCATTAATGTAAGAGGGACATTCTTTTCATTGGCCATTAATGTAAGAGGGACATTCTTTTCATTGGCCATTAATGTAAGAGGGACATTCTTTTCATTGGCCATTAATGTAAGATGGACATTCTTTTCATTGGCCATTAATGTAAGAGGGACATTCTTTCCATTGGCCATTAATGTAAGAGGGACATTCTTTCCATGGCCATTAATGTAAGAGGGACATTTTTTCCATTGGGCATTAATGTAAGAGGGACAATCTTTCCATTGGGCATTAATGTAAGAGGGACATTCTTTCCATTGGGCATTAATGTAAGAGGTACAATATTTTCATTGGTCATTAATGTAAGAGGGACAATCTTTCCATTGGCCATTAATGTAAGAGGGACATTCTTTTCATTGGTCATTAATGTAAGAGGGACAATCTTTCCATTGGCCATTAATGTAAGAGGGACATTCTTTCCATTGGCCATTAATATAAGAGGGACATTCTTTCCATTGGCCATTAGTTTATGAGGGACATTCTTTCCATTGGGCATTAATGTAAGAGGTACAATATTTCCATTGGCCATTAATGTAAGAGGGACAATCTTTCCATTGGCCATTAATGTAAGATGGACATTCTTTTCATTGGCCATTAATGTAAGAGGGACATTCTTTCCATTGGCCATTAATGTAAGAGGGACATTCTTTCCATGGCCATTAATGTAAGAGGGACATTTTTTCCATTGGGCATTAATGTAAGAGGGACAATCTTTCCATTGGGCATTAATGTAAGAGGGACAATCTTTCCATTGGCCATTAATGTAAGAGGGACATTCTTTCCATTGGCCATTAATGTAAGAGGGACATTCTTTTCATTGGTCATTAATGTAAGAGGGACAATCTTTCCATTGGCCATTAATGTAAGAGGGACATTCTTTCCATTGGCCATTAATATAAGAGGGACATTCTTTCCATTGGCCATTAGTTTATGAGGGACATTCTTTCCATTGGGCATTAATGTAAGAGGTACAATATTTCCATTGGCCATTAATGTAAGAGGGACAATCTTTCCATTGGCCATTAATGTAAGATGGACATTCTTTTCATTGGCCATTAATGTAAGAGGGACATTCTTTCCATTGGCCATTAATGTAAGAGGGACAATCTTTCCATGGCCATTAATGTAAGAGGGACATTTTTTCCATTGGGCATTAATGTAAGAGGGACAATCTTTCCATTGGGCATTAATGTAAGAGGGACAATCTTTCCATTGGGCATTAATGTAAGAGGGACAATCTTTCCATGGCCATTAATGTAAGAGGGACATTTTTTCCATTGGGCATTAATGTAAGAGGGACAATCTTTCCATTGGGCATTAATGTAAGAGGGACAATCTTTCCATTGGGCATTAATGTAAGAGGTACAATCTTTTCATTGGTCATTAATGTAAGAGGGACATTCTTTCCATTGGGCATTAATGTAAGAGGGACATTCTTTTCATTGGCCATTAATGTGAAGCCGCGTACACACGGGCGGACTGTCTGTCCAACTTAGTCCGCCGAAACACATTTCAGCGGACAGTTCGCTCGTGTGTGGGCTTCAGCTGACTTTTTCAGCGTGCAGTCTGACGGACTAAGTATTTCGGAATTTCCGTATTATTGTCCGTCCAACTTTGGTTTCAGCGGACAGTCCGCTCGTGAGTAGGCTAGTTGGACGGACTAAGTATGGCGCATGCTCAGAAAGGATTTACACAGCGGAAGGTTGCATTGCTGTGTATTGGATGTCCTATTTCTAGTCCCGTCGTACGTGCTGTACACGTCATCGCGCAAGCTTTCAATGGACTGTTTGTTCATCGTGTGTGGTCAAGTCCGTTCATTCGAAAGTAGGACGGACTGTCCGTCGGATTGTCTGACGGACTTAGTTGGCCAGACAGTCCGCCTGTGTGTACGCGGCTTAAGAGGTACAATCTTTCCATTGGCCATTAATGTAAGAGGGACATTCTTTCCATTGGCCATTAATGTAAGAGGGACAATCTTTCCATTGGCCATTAATGTAAGAGGGACATTCTTTCCATTGGCCATTAATGTAAGAGGGACAATCTTTCCATTGGCCATTAATGTAAGATGGACATTCTTTTCATTGGCCATTAATGTAAGAGGGACATTCTTTTCATTGGCCATTAATGTAGGATGGACATTCTTTCCATTGGCCATTAATGTAAGAGGGACAATCTTTCCATTGGCCATTAATGTAAGAGGGACATTCTTTCCATTGGCCATTAATGTAAGAGGGACATTCTTTCCATTGGCCATTAATGTAAGAGGGACATTCTTTCCATTGGCCATTAATATAAGATGGACATTCTTTCCATTGGCCTTTAATGTAAGAGGGACATTCTTTCCATTGGGCATTAATGTAAGAGGGACAATCTTTCCATTGGGCATTAATGTAAGAGGTACAATCTTTCCATTGGCCATTAATGTAAGATGGAATTTCTTTCCATTGGCCATTAATGTAAGATGGACATTCTTTCCATTGGCCATTAATGTAAGATGGACATTCTTTCCAATGGCCATTAATGTAAGATGGACATTCTTTCCATTGGGTATTAATGTAAGAGGGACATTCTTTCCATTGGCCATTAATGTAAGAGGGACAATCTTTCCATTGGGTATTAATGTAAGAGGGACATTCTTTCCATTGGCCATTAATGTAAGAGGGACAATCTTTCCATTGGCCATTAATGTAAGAGGGACATTCTTTTCATTGGCCATTAATGTAAGAGGGACAATCTTTCCATTGGCCATTAATGTAAGAGGGACATTCTTTCCATTGGCCATTAATGTAAGAGGTACAATCTTTCCATTGGCCATTAATGTAAGAGGGACATTCTTTCCATTGGCCATTAATGTAAGAGGTACATTCTTTCCATTGGCCATTAATGTAAGAGGGACATTCTTTCCATTGGCCATTAATGTAAGAGGGACATTCTTTCCTTTGGGCATTAATGTAAGAGGTACAATCTTTCCATTGGGTATTAATGTAAGAGGGACATTCTTTCCATTGGCCATTAATGTAAGAGGGACATTCTTTCCATTGGCCATTAATGTAATATGGACTTTCTTTCCATTGGCCATTAATGTAAGATGGACATTCTTTCCATTGGCCATTAATGTAAGAGGTACAATCTTTCCATTGGGTATTAATGTAAGAGGGACATTTTTCCATTGGCCATTAATGTAAGAGGGACAATCTTTCCATTGGCCATTAATGTAAGAGGGACATTCTTTTCATTGGCCATTAATGTAAGAGGGACAATCTTTCCATTGGCCATTAATGTAAGAGGGACATTCTTTCCATTGGCCATTAATGTAAGAGGGACAATCTTTCCATTGGCCATTAATGTAAGAGGGACATTCTTTCTATTGGCCATTAATGTAAGAGGGACAATCTTTCCATTGGCCATTAATGTAAGAGGGACATTCTTTCCATTGGCCATTAATGTAAGAGGGACAATCTTTCCATTGGCCATTAATGTAAGCGGGACATTCTTTTCATTGGCCATTAATGTAAGAGGGACATTCTTTCCATTGCCCATTAATGTAAGAGGGACAATCTTTCCATTGCCCATTAATGTAAGAGGGACATTCTTTCTATTGCCCATTAATGTAAGAGGGACAATCTTTCCATTGCCCATTAATGTAAGAGGGACAATCTTTCTATTGGCCATTAATGTAAGAGGGACAATCTTTCCATTGGCCATTAATGTAAGAGGGACATTCTTTCCTTTGGCCATTAATGTAAGAGGGACATTCTTTCCTTTGGCCATTAATGTAAGAGGGACAATCTTTCCATTGGCCATTAATGTAAGAGGGACAATCTTTCCATTGGCCATTAATGTAAGAGGGACACTCTTTCCATTGGCCATTAATGTAAGAGGGACATTCTTTCCATTGGCCATTAATGTAAGAGGGACAATCTTTCCATTGGCCATTAATGTAAGAGGGACATTCTTTCCTTTGGCCATTAATGTAAGAGGGACATTCTTTCCTTTGGCCATTAATGTAAGAGGGACAATCTTTCCATTGGCCATTAATGTAAGAGGAACATTCTTTTCATTGGCCATTAATGTAAGAGGGACAATCTTTCCATTGCCCATTAATGTAAGAGGGACAATCTTTCTATTGGCCATTAATGTAAGAGGGACATTCTTTCCTTTGGCCATTAATGTAAGAGGGACATTCTTTCCTTTGGCCATTAATGTAAGAGGGACAATCTTTCCATTGGCCATTAATGTAAGAGGGACAATCTTTCCATTGGCCATTAATGTAAGAGGGACAATCTTTCCATTGGCCATTAATGTAAGAGGGACAATCTTTCCATTGGCCATTAATGTAAGAGGGACAATCTTTCCATTGGCCATTAATGTAAGAGGGACAATCTTTCCATTGCCCATTAATGTAAGAGGGATAATCTTTCCATTGCCCATTAATGTAAGAGGGACAATCTTTCCTTTGGCCATTAATGTAAGAGGGACATTCTTTCCATTGGCCATTAATGTAAGAGGGACAATCTTTCCATTGGCCATTAATGTAAGAGGGACAATCTTTCCATTGCCCATTAATGTAAGAGGGACAATCTTTCCATTGCCCATTAATGTAAGAGGGACATTCTTTCTATTGGCCATTAATGTAAGAGGGACAATCTTTCCATTGGCCATTAATGTAAGATGGACATTCTTTCCATTGGGCATTAATGTAAGAGGGACGTTCTTACTATTGGCCATTAATGTAAGAGGGACAATCTTTCCATAAGCCATTAATGTAAGAGGGACAATCTTTCCATTGGCCATTTATGTAAGAGGGACGTTCTTTCTATTGGCCATTAATGTAAGAGGGACATTCTTTCCATTGGCCATTAATGTAAGAGGGACAATCTTTCCATTGGCCATTAATGTAAGAGGGACATTCTTTCCATTGGCCATTAATGTAAGAGGGACAATCTTTCCATTGGCCATTTATGTAAGAGGGACATTCTTTCCATTGGCCATTAATGTAAGAGGGACAATCTTTCCATTGGCCATTAATGTAAGAGGGACAATCTTTCCATTGGCCATTAATGTAAGAGGGACAATCTTTCCATTGGCCATTAATGTAAGAGGGACAATCTTTCCATTGGCCATTTATGTAAGAGGGACATTCTTTCCATTGGCCATTAATGTAAGAGGGACAATCTTTCCATGGCCATTAATGTAAGAGGGACATTTTTTCCATTGGGCATTAATGTAAGAGGGACAATCTTTCCATTGGGCATTAATGTAAGAGGGACATTCTTTCCATTGGCCATTAATGTAAGAGAGACAATCTTTCCATTGGCCATTAATGTAAGAGGGACAATCTTTCCATTGGGCATTAATGTAAGAGGGACGTTCTTTCTATTGGCCATTAATGTAAGAGGGACAATCTTTCCATTGGCCATTAATGTAAGAGGGACAATCTTTCCATTGGCCATTAATGTAAGAGGGACAATCTTTCCATTGGCCATTAATGTAAGAGGGACATTCTTTCTATTGGCCATTAATGTAAGAGGGACAATCTTTCCATTGGCCATTAATGTAAGAGGGACATTCTTTCTATTGGCCATTAATGTAAGAGGGACATTCTTTCCATTGGCCATTAATGTAAGAGGGACAATCTTTCTATTGGCCATTAATGTAAGAGGAACATTCTTTTCATTGGCCATTAATGTAAGAGGGACAATCTTTCTATTGGCCATTAATGTAAGAGGGACAATCTTTCCATTGGCCATTAATGTAAGAGGGACAATCTTTCTATTGGCCATTAATGTAAGAGGAACATTCTTTTCATTGGCCATTAATGTAAGAGGGACAATCTTTCTATTGGCCATTAATGTAAGAGGGACAATCTTTTCATTGGCCATTAATGTAAGAGGGACAATCTTTCTATTGGCCATTAATGTAAGAGGGACATTCTTTCCATTGGCCATTAATGTAAGAGGGACAATCTTTCCATTGGCCATTAATGTAAGAGGGACAATCTTTCCATTGGCCATTAATGTAAGAGGGACATTCTTTCCGTTGGCCATTAATGTAAGAGGGACAATCTTTCCATTGGGCATTAATGTAAGAGGGACAATCTTTCCATTGGGCATTAATGTAAGAGGTACAATCTTTTCATTGGTCATTAATGTAAGATGGACATTCTTTCCATTGGCCATTAATGTAAGAGGTACAATATTTCCATTGGCCATTAATATAAGAAGGACATTTTTTCCATTGGGCATTAATGTAAGAGGGACAATCTTTCCATTGGGCATTAATGTAAGAGGGACATTCTTTCCATTGGGCATTAATGTAAGAGGTACAATCTTTTCATTGGTCATTAATGTAAGAGGGACATTCTTTCCATTGGCCATTAATGTAAGAGGGACAATCTTTCCATTGGCCATTAATGTAAGAGGGACAATCTTTCCATTGGCCATTAATGTAAGAGGGACATTCTTTCTATTGGCCATTAATGTAAGAGGGACAATCTTTCCATTGGCCATTAATGTAAGAGGGACATTCTTTCCATTGGCCATTAATGTAAGAGGGACAATCTTTCCATTGGCCATTAATGTAAGCGGGACATTCTTTTCATTGGCCATTAATGTAAGAGGGACATTCTTTCCATTGCCCATTAATGTAAGAGGGACAATCTTTCCATTGCCCATTAATGTAAGAGGGACATTCTTTCTATTGCCCATTAATGTAAGAGGGACAATCTTTCCATTGCCCATTAATGTAAGAGGGACAATCTTTCTATTGGCCATTAATGTAAGAGGGACAATCTTTCCATTGGCCATTAATGTAAGAGGGACATTCTTTCCTTTGGCCATTAATGTAAGAGGGACATTCTTTCCTTTGGCCATTAATGTAAGAGGGACAATCTTTCCATTGGCCATTAATGTAAGAGGGACAATCTTTCCATTGGCCATTAATGTAAGAGGGACACTCTTTCCATTGGCCATTAATGTAAGAGGGACATTCTTTCCATTGGCCATTAATGTAAGAGGGACAATCTTTCCATTGGCCATTAATGTAAGAGGGACATTCTTTCCTTTGGCCATTAATGTAAGAGGGACATTCTTTCCTTTGGCCATTAATGTAAGAGGGACAATCTTTCCATTGGCCATTAATGTAAGAGGAACATTCTTTTCATTGGCCATTAATGTAAGAGGGACAATCTTTCCATTGCCCATTAATGTAAGAGGGACAATCTTTCCATTGGCCATTAATGTAAGAGGGACAATCTTTCCATTGGCCATTAATGTAAGAGGGACAATCTTTCCATTGGCCATTAATGTAAGAGGGACAATCTTTCCATTGGCCATTAATGTAAGAGGGACAATCTTTCCATTGGCCATTAATGTAAGAGGGACAATCTTTCCATTGGCCATTAATGTAAGAGGGACAATCTTTCCATTGCCCATTAATGTAAGAGGGATAATCTTTCCATTGCCCATTAATGTAAGAGGGACAATCTTTCCTTTGGCCATTAATGTAAGAGGGACATTCTTTCCATTGGCCATTAATGTAAGAGGGACAATCTTTCCATTGGCCATTAATGTAAGAGGGACAATCTTTCCATTGCCCATTAATGTAAGAGGGACAATCTTTCCATTGCCCATTAATGTAAGAGGGACATTCTTTCTATTGGCCATTAATGTAAGAGGGACAATCTTTCCATTGGCCATTAATGTAAGATGGACATTCTTTCCATTGGGCATTAATGTAAGAGGGACGTTCTTACTATTGGCCATTAATGTAAGAGGGACAATCTTTCCATAAGCCATTAATGTAAGAGGGACAATCTTTCCATTGGCCATTTATGTAAGAGGGACGTTCTTTCTATTGGCCATTAATGTAAGAGGGACATTCTTTCCATTGGCCATTAATGTAAGAGGGACAATCTTTCCATTGGCCATTAATGTAAGAGGGACATTCTTTCCATTGGCCATTAATGTAAGAGGGACAATCTTTCCATTGGCCATTTATGTAAGAGGGACATTCTTTCCATTGGCCATTAATGTAAGAGGGACAATCTTTCCATTGGCCATTAATGTAAGAGGGACAATCTTTCCATTGGCCATTAATGTAAGAGGGACAATCTTTCCATTGGCCATTAATGTAAGAGGGACAATCTTTCCATTGGCCATTTATGTAAGAGGGACATTCTTTCCATTGGCCATTAATGTAAGAGGGACAATCTTTCCATGGCCATTAATGTAAGAGGGACATTTTTTCCATTGGGCATTAATGTAAGAGGGACAATCTTTCCATTGGGCATTAATGTAAGAGGGACATTCTTTCCATTGGCCATTAATGTAAGAGAGACAATCTTTCCATTGGCCATTAATGTAAGAGGGACAATCTTTCCATTGGGCATTAATGTAAGAGGGACGTTCTTTCTATTGGCCATTAATGTAAGAGGGACAATCTTTCCATTGGCCATTAATGTAAGAGGGACAATCTTTCCATTGGCCATTAATGTAAGAGGGACAATCTTTCCATTGGCCATTAATGTAAGAGGGACATTCTTTCTATTGGCCATTAATGTAAGAGGGACAATCTTTCCATTGGCCATTAATGTAAGAGGGACATTCTTTCTATTGGCCATTAATGTAAGAGGGACATTCTTTCCATTGGCCATTAATGTAAGAGGGACAATCTTTCTATTGGCCATTAATGTAAGAGGAACATTCTTTTCATTGGCCATTAATGTAAGAGGGACAATCTTTCTATTGGCCATTAATGTAAGAGGGACAATCTTTCCATTGGCCATTAATGTAAGAGGGACAATCTTTCTATTGGCCATTAATGTAAGAGGAACATTCTTTTCATTGGCCATTAATGTAAGAGGGACAATCTTTCTATTGGCCATTAATGTAAGAGGGACAATCTTTTCATTGGCCATTAATGTAAGAGGGACAATCTTTCTATTGGCCATTAATGTAAGAGGGACATTCTTTCCATTGCCCATTAATGTAAGAGGGACAATCTTTCCATTGGCCATTAATGTAAGAGGGACAATCTTTCCATTGGCCATTAATGTAAGAGGGACATTCTTTCCGTTGGCCATTAATGTAAGAGGGACAATCTTTCCATTGGGCATTAATGTAAGAGGGACAATCTTTCCATTGGGCATTAATGTAAGAGGTACAATCTTTTCATTGGTCATTAATGTAAGATGGACATTCTTTCCATTGGCCATTAATGTAAGAGGTACAATATTTCCATTGGCCATTAATGTAAGAGGGACAATCTTTCCATTGGCCATTAATATAAGAAGGACATTTTTTCCATTGGGCATTAATGTAAGAGGGACAATCTTTCCATTGGGCATTAATGTAAGAGGGACATTCTTTCCATTGGGCATTAATGTAAGAGGTACAATCTTTTCATTGGTCATTAATGTAAGAGGGACATTCTTTCCATTGGCCATTAATGTAAGAGGGACAATCTTTCCATTGGCCATTAATGTAAGAGGGACATTCTTTCCATTGGCCATTAATGTAAGAGGGACATTCTTTCCATTGGCCATTAATGTAAGAGGGACACTCTTTCCATTGACCATTAATGTAAGAGGGACATTCTTTCCATTTGCCATTAATGTAAGAGGGACATTCTTTCCATTGGCCATTAATGTAAGAGGGACAATCTTTCCATTGGCCATTAATGTAAGAGGGACATTCTTTCCATTTGCCATTAATGTAAGAGGTACAATCTTTCCATTGGGCATTAATGTAAGAGGGACATTCTTTCCATTGGCCATTAATGTAAGAGGGACATTTTTTCCATTGGGCATTAATGTAAGAGGGACAATCTTTCCATTGGGAATTAATGTAAGAGGGACATTCTTTCCATTGGGCATTAATGTAAGAGGTACGATCTTTTCATTTGTCATTAATGTAAGAGGGACAATCTTTCCATTGGCCATTAATGTAAGAGGGACAATCTTTCCATTGGCCATTAATGTAAGAGGGACATTCTTTCCATTGGCCATTAATGTAAGAGGGACATTCTTTCCATTGGCCATTAATGTAAGAGGGACATTCTTTCCATTGGGCATTAATGTAAGAGGTACGATCTTTTCATTTGTCATTAATGTAAGAGGGACAATCTTTCCATTGGCCATTAATGTAAGAGGGACAATCTTTCCATTGGCCATTAATGTAAGAGGGACAATCTTTCCATTGGCCATTAATGTAAGAGGGACATTCTTTCCATTGGCCATTAATGTAAGAGGGACATTCTTTCCATTGGCCATTAATGTAAGAGGGACATTCTTTCAATTGGCCATTAATGTAAGAGGGACCTTCTTTTCATTGGCCATTAATGTAAGAGGGACATTCTTTCCATTGGCCATTAATGTAAGAGGGACATTCTTTTCATTGGCCATTAATGTAAGAGGGATATTCTTTCCATTGGCCATTAATGTAAGAGGGACATTCTTCCCATTGACCATTAATGTAAGAGGGACACTCTTTCCATTGACCATTGTTGTAAGAGGGACATTCTTTCCATTTGCCATTAATGTAAGAGGGACATTCTTTCCATTGGCCATTAATGTAAGAGGTACAATCTTTCAATTGGCCATTAATGTAAGATGGACATTCTTTCCATTGGGCATTAATGTAAGAGGGACAATCTTTCCATTGGCCATTAATGTAAGAGGGACATTCTTTTCATTGGCCATTAATGTAAGAGGGACATTCTTTTCATTGGCCATTAATGTAAGATGGACATTCTTTCCAATGGCCATTAATGTAAGAGGGACATTCTTTCCATTGGCCATTAATGTAAGAGGGACATTTTTTCCATTGGGCATTAATGTAAGAGGGACAATCTTTCCATTGGGAATTAATGTAAGAGGGACATTCTTTCCATTGGGCATTAATGTAAGAGGTACAATCTTTTCATTGGTCATTAATGTAAGAGGGACAATCTTTCCATTGGCCATTAATGTAAGAGGGACAATCTTTCCATTGGCCATTAATGTAAGATGGACATTCTTTTCATTGGCCATTAATGTAAGAGGGACATTCTTTCCATTGGCCATTAATATTAGAAGGACATTCTTTCCATTGGCCATTAATGTAAGAGGGACATTCTTTCCATGGCCATTAATGTAAGAGGGACATTTTTTCCATTGGGCATTAATGTAAGAGGGACAATCTTTCCATTGGGCATTAATGTAAGAGGGACATTCTTTCCATTGGGCATTAATGTAAGAGGGACAATCTTTCCATTGGCCATTAATGTAAGAGGGACAATCTTTCCATTGGCCATTAATGTAAGAGGGACATTCTTTTCATTGGTCATTAATGTAAGAGGGACATTCTTTCCATTGGCCATTAATGTAAGAGGGACAATCTTTCCATTGGCCATTAGTGTATGAGGGACATTCTTTCCATTGGGCATTAATGTAAGAGGGACAATCTTTCCATTGGCCATTAATGTAAGAGGGACATTCTTTCCATTGGCCATTAATGTAAGAGGGACATTCTTTCCATTGACCATTAATGTAAGAGGGACACTCTTTCCATTGGCCATTAATGTAAGAGGGACATTCTTTTCATTGGCCATTAATGTAAGAGGGACATTCTTTCCATTGGCCATTAATGTAAGAGGGACATTCTTTTCATTGGCCATTAATGTAAGAGGGATACTCTTTCCATTGGCCATTAATGTAAGAGGGACATTCTTTCCATTTACCATTAATGTAAGATGGACGTTCTTTCCATTGGCCATTAATGTAAGAGGGGCATTCTTTCCATTGGCCATTAATGTAAGAGGGACATTCTTTCCATTGGCCATTAATGTAAGAGGGACACTCTTTCCATTGACCATTAATGTAAGAGGGACAATCTTTCCATTGGCCATTAGTGTATGAGGGACATTCTTTCCATTGGGCATTAATGTAAGAGAGACAATCTTTCCATTGGCCATTAATGTAAGAGGGACATTCTTTCCATTGACCATTAATGTAAGAGGGACAATCTTTCCATTGGGCATTAATGTAAGAGGGACATTCTTTCCATTGGCCATTAATGTAAGAGGGACAATCTTTCCATTGGCCATTAATGTAAGAGGGACATTCTTTTCATTGGCCATTAATGTAAGAGGGATAATCTTTCCATTGGCCATTAATGTAAGAGGGACATTCTTTCCATTGGCCATTAATGTAAGAGGGACAATATTTCCATTGGGCATTAATGTAAGAGGGACAATCTTTCCATTGGCCATTAATGTAAGAGGGACAATCTTTTAATTGGGCATTAATGTAAGAGGGACATTCTTTCCATTGGGCATTAATGTAAGATGGACATTCTTTCCATTGGGCATTAATGTAAGATGGACATTCTTTTAATTGGGCATTAATGTAAGAGGGACATTCTTTCCATTGGGCATTAATGTAAGAGGGACATTCTTTCCATTGGGCATTAATGTAAGATGGACATTCTTTTAATTGGGCATTAATGTAAGAGGGACATTCTTTCCATTGGCCATTAATGTAAGAGGGACATTCTTTCCATTGGCCATTAATATAAGAAGGACATTCTTTCCATTGGCCATTAATGTAAGAGGGACATTTTTTCCATTGGCCATTAATGTAAGAGGGACATTCTTTCCATTGGCCATTAATATAAGAAGGACATTCTTTCCATGGCCATTAATGTAAGAGGGACATTTTTTCCATTGGGCATTAATGTAAGAGGGACAATCTTTCCATTGGGCATTAATGTAAGAGGGACATTCTTTCCATTGGGCATTAATGTAAGAGGTACAATATTTTCATTGGTCATTAATGTAAGAGGGACTATCTTTCCATTGGCCATTAATGTAAGAGGGACATTCTTTTCATTGGTCATTAATGTAAGAGGGACAATCTTTCCATTGGCCATTAATGTAAGAGGGACATTCTTTCCATTGGCCATTAATATAAGAGGGACATTCTTTCCATTGGCCATTAGTTTATGAGGGACATTCTTTCCATTGGGCATTAATGTAAGAGGTACAATATTTCCATTGGCCATTAATGTAAGAGGGACAATCTTTCCATTGGCCATTAATGTAAGATGGACATTCTTTTCATTGGCCATTCATGTAAGAGGGACATTCTTTCCATTGGCCATTAATGTAAGAGGGACATTCTTTTCATTGGCCATTAATGTAAGAGGGACATTCTTTTCATTGGCCATTAATGTAAGAGGGACATTCTTTTCATTGGCCATTAATGTAAGATGGACATTCTTTTCATTGGCCATTAATGTAAGAGGGACATTCTTTCCATTGGCCATTAATGTAAGAGGGACATTCTTTCCATGGCCATTAATGTAAGAGGGACATTTTTTCCATTGGGCATTAATGTAAGAGGGACAATCTTTCCATTGGGCATTAATGTAAGAGGGACATTCTTTCCATTGGGCATTAATGTAAGAGGTACAATATTTTCATTGGTCATTAATGTAAGAGGGACAATCTTTCCATTGGCCATTAATGTAAGAGGGACATTCTTTTCATTGGTCATTAATGTAAGAGGGACAATCTTTCCATTGGCCATTAATGTAAGAGGGACATTCTTTCCATTGGCCATTAATATAAGAGGGACATTCTTTCCATTGGCCATTAGTTTATGAGGGACATTCTTTCCATTGGGCATTAATGTAAGAGGTACAATATTTCCATTGGCCATTAATGTAAGAGGGACAATCTTTCCATTGGCCATTAATGTAAGATGGACATTCTTTTCATTGGCCATTAATGTAAGAGGGACATTCTTTCCATTGGCCATTAATGTAAGAGGGACATTCTTTCCATGGCCATTAATGTAAGAGGGACATTTTTTCCATTGGGCATTAATGTAAGAGGGACAATCTTTCCATTGGGCATTAATGTAAGAGGGACAATCTTTCCATTGGCCATTAATGTAAGAGGGACATTCTTTCCATTGGCCATTAATGTAAGAGGGACATTCTTTTCATTGGTCATTAATGTAAGAGGGACAATCTTTCCATTGGCCATTAATGTAAGAGGGACATTCTTTCCATTGGCCATTAATATAAGAGGGACATTCTTTCCATTGGCCATTAGTTTATGAGGGACATTCTTTCCATTGGGCATTAATGTAAGAGGTACAATATTTCCATTGGCCATTAATGTAAGAGGGACAATCTTTCCATTGGCCATTAATGTAAGATGGACATTCTTTTCATTGGCCATTAATGTAAGAGGGACATTCTTTCCATTGGCCATTAATGTAAGAGGGACAATCTTTCCATGGCCATTAATGTAAGAGGGACATTTTTTCCATTGGGCATTAATGTAAGAGGGACAATCTTTCCATTGGGCATTAATGTAAGAGGGACAATCTTTCCATTGGGCATTAATGTAAGAGGGACAATCTTTCCATGGCCATTAATGTAAGAGGGACATTTTTTCCATTGGGCATTAATGTAAGAGGGACAATCTTTCCATTGGGCATTAATGTAAGAGGGACAATCTTTTCATTGGTCATTAATGTAAGAGGGACATTCTTTCCATTGGGCATTAATGTAAGAGGGACATTCTTTCCATTGGCCATTAATGTAAGATGGACAATCTTTCCATTGGCCATTAATGTAAGAGGGACAATCTTTCCATTGGCCATTAATGTAAGATGGACAATCTTTCCATTGGCCATTAATGTAAGAGGGACATTCATTCTATTGGCCATTAATGTAAGAGGGACATTCTTTCCATTGGCCATTAATGTAAGAGGGACATTCTTTTCATTGGCCATTAATGTAAGAGGGACATTCTTTCCATTGGCCATTAATGTAAGAGGGACAATCTTTCCATTGGCCATTAATGTAAGAGGGACATTCATTCTATTGGCCATTAATGTAAGAGGGACATTCTTTCCATTGGCCATTAATGTAAGAGGGACATTCTTTTCATTGGCCATTAATGTAAGAGGGACATTCTTTCCATTGGCCATTAATGTAAGAGGGACATTCTTTCCATTGGCCAATAATGTAAGAGGAACATTTTTTCCTTGGCCATTAATGTAAGAGGGACATTCTTTATATTGGCCATTTATGTAAGAGGGACAATCTTTCCATTGGCCATTAATGTAAGAGGGACATTCTTTTCATTGGCCATTAATGTAAGAGGGACATTCTTTCCATTGGCCATTAATGTAAGAGGGACATTCTTTCCATTGGCCATTAATGTAAGAGGGACATTCTTTCCATTGGCCATTAATGTAAGAGGGACATTCTTTCCATTGGCCATTAATGTAAGAGGGACAATCTTTCCAATGGCCATTAATGTAAGAGGGACATTCTTTCCATTGGCCATTAATGTAAGAGGGACATTCTTTTCATTGGCCATTAATGTAAGAGGGACATTCTTTCCAATGGCCATTAATGTAAGAGGGACATTCTTTCCATTGGCCATTAATGTAAGAGGGACATTCTTTCCATTGGCCATTAATGTAAGAGGGACATTTTTTCCATTTGCCATTAATGTAAGAGGGACAATCTTTTCATTGGCCATAAATGTAAGAGGGACATTCTTTTCATTGGCCATTAATGTAAGAGGGACATTCTTTCCATTTGCCATTAATGTAAGAGGGACAATCTTTCCATTGGCCATTAATGTAAGAGGGACAATCTTTCCATTGGCCATTAATGTAAGAGGGACATTCTTTCCTTTGGGCATTAATGTAAGAGGGACAATCTTTCCATTGGCCATTAATGTAAGAGGGACATTCTTTTCATTGGCCATTAATGTAAGAGGGATAATCTTTCCATTGGCCATTAATGTAAGAGGGACATTCTTTCCTTTGGGCATTAATGTAAGAGGGACAATCTTTCCATTGGCCATTAATGTAAGAGGGACATTCTTTTCATTGGCCATTAATGTAAGAGGGACATTCTTTTCATTGGCCATTAATGTAAGATGGACATTCTTTCCATTGGCCATTAATGTAAGAGGGACAATCTTTCCAATGGCCATTAATGTAAGAGGGACATTCTTTCCATTTGCCATTAATGTAAGAGGGACAATCTTTCCATTGGCCATTAATGTAAGAGGGACATTCTTTCCATTTGCCATTAATGTAAGAGGGACAATCTTTCCATTGGCCATTAATGTAAGAGGGACATTCTTTTCATTGGCCATTAATGTAAGATGGACATTCTTTCCATTGGCCATTAATGTAAGAGGGGCAATCTTTCCATTGGCCATTAATGTAAGAGGGACAATCTTTCCATTGGCCATTAATGTAAGAGGGACATTCTTTTCATTGGCCATTAATGTAAGAGGGACAATCTTTCCATTGGCCATTAATGTAAGAGGGACATTCTTTTCATTGGCCATTAATGTAAGAGGGACATTCTTTCCATTGGCCATTAATGTAAGATGGACATTCTTTCCATTGGCCATTAATGTAAGAGGGACAATCTTTCCATTGGCCATTAATGTAAGAGGGACATTCTTTCCATTGGCCATTAATGTAAGAGGGACATTCTTTCCATTGGCCATTAATGTAAGAAGGACATTCTTTTCATTGGCCATTAATGTAAGAGGGACATTCTTTCCATTGGCCATTAATGTAAGATGGACATTCTTTCCATTGGCCATTAATGTAAGAGGGACAATCTTTCCATTGGCCATTAATGTAAGAGGGACATTCTTTCCTTTGGCCATTAATGTAAGAGGGACATTCTTTCCATTGGCCATTAATGTAAGAGGGACATTCTTTCCATTGGCCATTAATGTAAGAGGGACAATCTTTCCTTTGGCCATTAATGTAAGAGGGACATTCTTTCCATTGGCCATTAATGTAAGATGGACATTCTTTCCATTTGGCATTAATGTAAGAGGGACATTCTTTCCATTGGCCATTAATGTAAGAGGGACAATCTTTCCTTTGGCCATTAATGTAAGAGGGACATTCTTTCCATTGACCATTAATGTAAGAGGGACATTCTTTCCATTTGGCATTAATGTAAGAGGGACATTCTTTCCTTTGGCCATTAATGTAAGAGGGACATTCTTTCCTTTGGCCATTAATGTAAGAGGGACATTCTTTCCATTGACCATTAATGTAAGAGGGACATTCTTTCCATTTGGCATTAATGTAAGAGGGACATTCTTTCCTTTGGCCATTAATGTAAGAGGGACAATCTTTCCATTGGCCATTAATGTAAGATGGACATTCTTTCCATTTGGCATTAATGTAAGAGGGACATTCTTTCCATTGGCCATTAATGTAAGAGGGACATTCTTTCCATTGGCCATTAATGTAAGAGGGACATTCTTTCCTTTGGCCATTAATGTAAGAGGGACAATCTTTCCTTTGGCCATTAATGTAAGAGGGACATTCTTTCCATTGGCCATTAATGTAAGAGGGACATTCTTTCCATTGGCCATTAATGTAAGAGGGACATTCTTTCCTTTGGCCATTAATGTAAGAGGGACAATCTTTCCTTTGGCCATTAATGTAAGAGGGACATTCTTTCCATTGGCCATTAATGTAAGAGGGACATTCTTTCCATTTGGCATTAATGTAAGAGGGACATTCTTTCCTTTGGCCATTAATGTAAGAGGGACATTCTTTCCATTGGCCATTAATGTAAGAGGGACATTCTTTCCATTGGCCATTAATGTAAGAGGTACAATCTTTCCATTGGCCATTAATGTAAGAGGGACAATCTTTCCATTGGCCATTAATGTAAGAAGGACATTCTTTTCATTGGCCATTAATGTAAGAGGTACAATCTTTCCATTGGCCATTAATGTAAGAGGGACAATCTTTCCTTTGGGCATTAATGTAAGAGGGACAATCTTTCCATTGGCCATTAATGTAAGAGGGACATTCTTTCCATTGGCCATTAATGTAAGAGGGACATTCTTTTCATTGGCCATTAATGTAAGATGGACATTCTTTCCTTTGGCCATTAATGTAAGAGGGACAATCTTTCCATTGGCCATTAATGTAAGAGGGACATTCTTTCCTTTGGCCATTAATGTAAGATGGACGTTCTTTCCATTGGCCATTAATGTAAGAGGAACATTCTTTTCATTGGCCATTAATGTAAGAGGGACAATCTTTCCATTGGCCATTAATGTAAGAGGGACATTCTTTCCATTGGCCATTAATGTAAGAGGGACATTCTTTCCATTGGCCATTAATGTAAGAGGGACATTCTTTCCATTGGCCATTAATGTAAGAGGGACATTCTTTCCATTGGCCATTAATGTAAGAGGGACATTCTTTTCATTGGCCATTAATGTAAGATGGACATTCTTTCCATTTGGCATTAATGTAAGAGGGACATTCTTTCCATTGGCCATTAATGTAAGAGGGACATTCTTTCCTTTGGCCATTAATGTAAGAGGGACAATCTTTCCTTTGGCCATTAATGTAAGAGGGACATTCTTTCCATTGGCCATTAATGTAAGAGGGACATTCTTTCCATTGGCCATTAATGTAAGAGGGACAATCTTTCCTTTGGCCATTAATGTAAGAGGGACATTCTTTCCATTGGCCATTAATGTAAGATGGACATTCTTTCCATTTGGCATTAATGTAAGAGGGACATTCTTTCCTTTGGCCATTAATGTAAGAGGGACATTCTTTCCTTTGGTCATTAATGTAAGAGGGACATTCTTTCCATTGGCCATTAATGTAAGAGGTACAATCTTTCCATTGGCCATTAATGTAAGAGGGACATTCTTTCCATTGGCCATTAATGTAAGAGGGACATTCTTTCCATTGGCCATTAATGTAAGATGGACATTCTTTCCATTGGCCATTAATGTAAGAGGGACAATCTTTCCTTTGGCCATTAATGTAAGAGGGACATTCTTTCCATTGGCCATTAATGTAAGAGGGACATTCTTTCCATTGGCCATTAATGTAAGAGGGACAATCTTTCCTTTGGCCATTAATGTAAGAGGGACATTCTTTCCATTGGCCATTAATGTAAGATGGACATTCTTTCCATTTGGCATTAATGTAAGAGGGACATTCTTTCCATTTGGCATTAATGTAAGAGGGACATTCTTTCCTTTGGCCATTAATGTAAGAGGGACATTCTTTCCTTTGGCCATTAATGTAAGATGGACATTCTTTCCATTTGGCATTAATGTAAGAGGGACATTGTTTCCATTGGCCATTAATGTAAGAGGGACATTCTTTCCATTGGCCATTAATGTAAGAGGGACATTCTTTCCTTTGGCCATTAATGTAAGAGGGACAATCTTTCCTTTGGCCATTAATGTAAGAGGGACATTCTTTCCATTGGCCATTAATGTAAGAGGGACATTCTTTCCATTGGCCATTAATGTAAGAGGGACAATCTTTCCTTTGGCCATTAATGTAAGAGGGACATTCTTTCCATTGGCCATTAATGTAAGAGGGACATTCTTTCCATTTGGCATTAATGTAAGAGGGACATTCTTTCCTTTGGCCATTAATGTAAGAGGGACATTCTTTCCTTTGGCCATTAATGTAAGAGGGACATTCTTTCCATTCGCCATTAATGTAAGAGGTACAATCTTTCCATTGGCCATTAATGTAAGAGGGACATTCTTTCCATTGGCCATTAATGTAAGAGGGACATTCTTTCCATTGGCCATTAATGTAAGAGGGACATTCTTTCCATTGGCCATTAATGTAAGAGGGACAATCTTTCCTTTGGCCATTAATGTAAGAGGGACATTCTTTCCATTGGCCATTAATGTAAGAGGGACATTCTTTCCATTGGCCATTAATGTAAGAGGGACAATCTTTCCTTTGGCCATTAATGTAAGAGGGACATTCTTTCCATTGGCCATTAATGTAAGAGGGACATTCTTTCCATTGGCCATTAATGTAAGATGGACATTCTTTCCATTGGCCATTAATGTAAGAGGGACAATCTTTCCTTTGGCCATTAATGTAAGAGGGACATTCTTTCCATTGGCCATTAATGTAAGAGGGACATTCTTTCCATTGGCCATTAATGTAAGAGGGACAATCTTTCCTTTGGCCATTAATGTAAGAGGGACATTCTTTCCATTGGCCATTAATGTAAGATGGACATTCTTTCCATTTGGCATTAATGTAAGAGGGACATTCTTTCCATTTGGCATTAATGTAAGAGGGACAATCTTTCCTTTGGCCATTAATGTAAGAGGGACATTCTTTCCTTTGGCCATTAATGTAAGAGGGACATTCTTTCCATTGGCCATTAATGTAAGATGGACATTCTTTCCATTTGGCATTAATGTAAGAGGGACATTCTTTCCATTGGCCATTAATGTAAGAGGGACATTCTTTCCTTTGGCCATTAATGTAAGAGGGACATTCTTTCCATTGGCCATTAATGTAAGAGGTACAATCTTTCCATTGGCCATTAATGTAAGATGGACATTCTTTCCATTGGCCATTAATGTAAGAGGGACAATCTTTCCTTTGGCCATTAATGTAAGAGGGACATTCTTTCCATTGGCCATTAATGTAAGATGGACATTCTTTCCATTTGGCATTAATGTAAGAGGGACATTCTTTCCATTTGGCATTAATGTAAGAGGGACATTCTTTCCTTTGGCCATTAATGTAAGAGGGACATTCTTTCCTTTGGCCATTAATGTAAGAGGGACATTCTTTCCATTGGCCATTAATGTAAGATGGACATTCTTTCCATTGGCCATTAATGTAAGAGGGACATTCTTTCCATTGGCCATTAATGTAAGAGGGACATTCTTTCCTTTGGCCATTAATGTAAGAGGGACAATCTTTCCTTTGGCCATTAATGTAAGAGGGACATTCTTTCCATTGGCCATTAATGTAAGAGGGACATTCTTTCCATTGGCCATTAATGTAAGAGGGACAATCTTTCCTTTGGCCATTAATGTAAGAGGGACATTCTTTCCATTGGCCATTAATGTAAGATGGACATTCTTTCCATTTGGCATTAATGTAAGAGGGACATTCTTTCCATTGGCCATTAATGTAAGAGGGACATTCTTTCCTTTGGCCATTAATGTAAGAGGGACATTCTTTCCTTTGGCCATTAATGTAAGAGGGACATTCTTTCCATTGGCCATTAATGTAAGAGGTACAATCTTTCCATTGGCCATTAATGTAAGAGGGACATTCTTTCCATTGGCCATTAATGTAAGAGGGACATTCTTTCCATTGGCCATTAATGTAAGAGGGACAATCTTTCCTTTGGCCATTAATGTAAGAGGGACATTCTTTCCATTGGCCATTAATGTAAGAGGGACATTCTTTCCATTGGCCATTAATGTAAGAGGGACAATCTTTCCTTTGGCCATTAATGTAAGAGGGACATTCTTTCCATTGGCCATTAATGTAAGATGGACATTCTTTCCATTTGGCATTAATGTAAGAGGGACATTCTTTCCATTTGGCATTAATGTAAGAGGGACATTCTTTCCTTTGGCCATTAATGTAAGAGGGACATTCTTTCCATTTGGCATTAATGTAAGAGGGACATTCTTTCCTTTGGCCATTAATGTAAGAGGGACATTCTTTCCATTTGGCATTAATGTAAGAGGGACATTCTTTCCTTTGGCCATTAATGTAAGAGGGACATTCTTTCCATTTGGCATTAATGTAAGAGGGACATTCTTTCCTTTGGCCATTAATGTAAGAGGGACATTCTTTCCATTGGCCATTAATGTAAGAGGGACATTCTTTCCATTGGCCATTAATGTAAGAGGGACATTCTTTCCTTTGGCCATTAATGTAAGAGGGACAATCTTTCCTTTGGCCATTAATGTAAGAGGGACATTCTTTCCATTGGCCATTAATGTAAGAGGGACATTCTTTCCATTGGCCATTAATGTAAGAGGGACAATCTTTCCTTTGGCCATTAATGTAAGAGGGACATTCTTTCCATTGGCCATTAATGTAAGATGGACATTCTTTCCATTTGGCATTAATGTAAGAGGGACATTCTTTCCTTTGGCCATTAATGTAAGAGGGACATTCTTTCCATTTGGCATTAATGTAAGAGGGACATTCTTTCCTTTGGCCATTAATGTAAGAGGGACATTCTTTCCATTGGCCATTAATGTAAGAGGGACATTCTTTCCATTGGCCATTAATGTAAGAGGGACATTCTTTCCTTTGGCCATTAATGTAAGAGGGACAATCTTTCCTTTGGCCATTAATGTAAGAGGGACATTCTTTCCATTGGCCATTAATGTAAGAGGGACATTCTTTCCATTGGCCATTAATGTAAGAGGGACAATCTTTCCTTTGGCCATTAATGTAAGAGGGACATTCTTTCCATTGGCCATTAATGTAAGATGGACATTCTTTCCATTTGGCATTAATGTAAGAGGGACATTCTTTCCATTTGGCATTAATGTAAGAGGGACATTCTTTCCTTTGGCCATTAATGTAAGAGGGACATTCTTTCCATTTGGCATTAATGTAAGAGGGACATTCTTTCCTTTGGCCATTAATGTAAGAGGGACATTCTTTCCATTGGCCATTAATGTAAGAGGGACATTCTTTCCATTGGCCATTAATGTAAGAGGGACATTCTTTCCTTTGGCCATTAATGTAAGAGGGACAATCTTTCCTTTGGCCATTAATGTAAGAGGGACATTCTTTCCATTGGCCATTAATGTAAGAGGGACATTCTTTCCATTGGCCATTAATGTAAGAGGGACAATCTTTCCTTTGGCCATTAATGTAAGAGGGACATTCTTTCCATTGGCCATTAATGTAAGATGGACATTCTTTTCATTTGGCATTAATGTAAGAGGGACATTCTTTCCATTTGGCATTAATGTAAGAGGGACATTCTTTCCATTGGCCATTAATGTAAGAGGGACATTCTTTCCATTGGCCATTAATGTAAGATGGACATTCTTTCCATTTGGCATTAATGTAAGATGGACATTCTTTCCTTTGGCTATTAATGTAAGAGGGACAATCTTTCCTTTGGCCATTAATGTAAGAGGGACATTCTTTCCATTGGCCATTAATGTAAGAGGGACATTCTTTCCATTGGCCATTAATGTAAGAGGGACAATCTTTCCTTTGGCCATTAATGTAAGAGGGACATTCTTTCCATTGGCCATTAATGTAAGATGGACATTCTTTCCATTTGGCATTAATGTAAGAGGGACATTCTTTCCTTTGGCCATTAATGTAAGAGGGACATTCTTTCCTTTGGCCATTAATGTAAGAGGGACATTCTTTCCATTGGCCATTAATGTAAGAGGTACAATCTTTCCATTGGCCATTAATGTAAGAGGGACATTCTTTCCATTGGCCATTAATGTAAGAGGGACATTCTTTCCATTGGCCATTAATGTAAGATGGACATTCTTTCCATTGGCCATTAATGTAAGAGGGACAATCTTTCCTTTGGCCATTAATGTAAGAGGGACATTCTTTCCATTGGCCATTAATGTAAGAGGGACATTCTTTCCATTGGCCATTAATGTAAGAGGGACAATCTTTCCTTTGGCCATTAATGTAAGAGGGACATTCTTTCCATTGGCCATTAATGTAAGATGGACAATCTTTCCATTTGGCATTAATGTAAGAGGGACATTCTTTCCTTTGGCCATTAATGTAAGAGGGACATTCTTTCCTTTGGCCATTAATGTAAGAGGGACATTCTTTCCATTGGCCATTAATGTAAGATGGACATTCTTTCCATTTGGCATTAATGTAAGAGGGACATTCTTTCCATTGGCCATTAATGTAAGAGGGACATTCTTTCCATTGGCCATTAATGTAAGAGGGACATTCTTTCCTTTGGCCATTAATGTAAGAGGGACAATCTTTCCTTTGGCCATTAATGTAAGAGGGACATTCTTTCCATTGGCCATTAATGTAAGAGGGACATTCTTTCCATTGGCCATTAATGTAAGAGGGACAATCTTTCCTTTGGCCATTAATGTAAGAGGGACATTCTTTCCATTGGCCATTAATGTAAGATGGACATTCTTTCCATTTGGCATTAATGTAAGAGGGACATTCTTTCCTTTGGCCATTAATGTAAGAGGGACATTCTTTCCTTTGGCCATTAATGTAAGAGGGACATTCTTTCCATTGGCCATTAATGTAAGAGGTACAATCTTTCCATTGGCCATTAATGTAAGAGGGACATTCTTTCCATTGGCCATTAATGTAAGAGGGACATTCTTTCCTTTGGCCATTAATGTAAGAGGGACATTCTTTCCATTGGCCATTAATGTAAGAGGGACAATCTTTCCTTTGGCCATTAATGTAAGAGGGACATTCTTTCCATTGGCCATTAATGTAAGAGGGACATTCTTTCCATTTGGCATTAATGTAAGAGGGACATTCTTTCCATTTGGCCATTAATGTAAGAGGGACATTCTTTCCATTTGGCATTAATGTAAGAGGGACATTCTTTCCATTGGCCATTAATGTAAGAGGGACAATCTTTCCTTTGGCCATTAATGTAAGAGGGACAATCTTTCCTTTGGCCATTAATGTAAGAGGGACATTCTTTCCATTGGCCATTAATGTAAGAGGGACAATCTTTCCTTTGGCCATTAATGTAAGAGGGACATTCTTTCCATTGGCCATTAATGTAAGAGGGACAATCTTTCCTTTGGCCATTAATGTAAGAGGGACATTCTTTCCATTGGCCATTAATGTAAGATGGACATTCTTTCCATTTGGCATTAATGTAAGAGGGACATTCTTTCCTTTGGCCATTAATGTAAGAGGGACATTATTTCCATTGGCCATTAATGTAAGAGGGACATTCTTTCCTTTGGCCATTAATGTAAGAGGGACATTCTTTCCATTGGCCATTAATGTAAGAGGGACATTCTTTCCATTGGCCATTAATGTAAGAGGGACAATCTTTCCTTTGGCCATTAATGTAAGAGGGACATTCTTTCCATTGGCCATTAATGTAAGATGGACATTCTTTCCATTTGGCATTAATGTAAGAGGGACATTCTTTCCTTTGGCCATTAATGTAAGAGGGACATTCTTTCCTTTGGCCATTAATGTAAGAGGGACATTCTTTCCATTGGCCATTAATGTAAGAGGTACAATCTTTCCATTGGCCATTAATGTAAGAGGGACATTCTTTCCATTGGCCATTAATGTAAGAGGGACATTCTTTCCTTTGGCCATTAATGTAAGAGGGACATTCTTTCCATTGGCCATTAATGTAAGAGGGACAATCTTTCCTTTGGCCATTAATGTAAGAGGGACATTCTTTCCATTGGCCATTAATGTAAGAGGGACATTCTTTCCATTTGGCATTAATGTAAGAGGGACATTCTTTCCATTTGGCCATTAATGTAAGAGGGACATTCTTTCCATTTGGCATTAATGTAAGAGGGACATTCTTTCCATTGGCCATTAATGTAAGAGGGACAATCTTTCCTTTGGCCATTAATGTAAGAGGGA
Source organism: Lithobates pipiens (assembly GCA_037367395.1). Taxonomy (NCBI): domain Eukaryota; kingdom Metazoa; phylum Chordata; class Amphibia; order Anura; family Ranidae; genus Lithobates; species Lithobates pipiens. The sequence continues at coordinate 170,554 of JAZDVW010001694.1, forward strand.
CAATCTTTCCTTTGGCCATTAATGTAAGAGGGACATTCTTTCCATTGGCCATTAATGTAAGAGGGACAATCTTTCCTTTGGCCATTAATGTAAGAGGGACATTCTTTCCATTGGCCATTAATGTAAGAGGGACAATCTTTCCTTTGGCCATTAATGTAAGAGGGACATTCTTTCCATTGGCCATTAATGTAAGATGGACATTCTTTCCATTTGGCATTAATGTAAGAGGGACATTCTTTCCATTTGGCATTAATGTAAGAGGGATAATCTTTCCATTGGCCATTAATGTAAGATGGACATTCTTTCCATTTGGCATTAATGTAAGATGGACATTCTTTCCATTTGGCATTAATGTAAGAGGGACATTCTTTCCTTTGGCCATTAATGTAAGAGGGACATTCTTTCCATTTGGCATTAATGTAAGAGGGACATTCTTTCCTTTGGCCATTAATGTAAGAGGGACATTCTTTCCATTGGCCATTAATGTAAGAGGGACATTCTTTCCATTGGCCATTAATGTAAGAGGGACATTCTTTCCTTTGGCCATTAATGTAAGAGGGACAATCTTTCCTTTGGCCATTAATGTAAGAGGGACATTCTTTCCATTGGCCATTAATGTAAGAGGGACATTCTTTCCATTGGCCATTAATGTAAGAGGGACAATCTTTCCTTTGGCCATTAATGTAAGAGGGACATTCTTTCCATTGGCCATTAATGTAAGATGGACATTCTTTCCATTTGGCATTAATGTAAGAGGGACATTCTTTCCATTTGGCATTAATGTAAGAGGGACATTCTTTCCATTGGCCATTAATGTAAGAGGGACATTCTTTCCATTGGCCATTAATGTAAGATGGACATTCTTTCCATTTGGCATTAATGTAAGATGGACATTCTTTCCTTTGGCTATTAATGTAAGAGGGACAATCTTTCCTTTGGCCATTAATGTAAGAGGGACATTCTTTCCATTGGCCATTAATGTAAGAGGGACATTCTTTCCATTGGCCATTAATGTAAGAGGGACAATCTTTCCTTTGGCCATTAATGTAAGAGGGACATTCTTTCCATTGGCCATTAATGTAAGATGGACATTCTTTCCATTTGGCATTAATGTAAGAGGGACATTCTTTCCTTTGGCCATTAATGTAAGAGGGACATTCTTTCCTTTGGCCATTAATGTAAGAGGGACATTCTTTCCATTGGCCATTAATGTAAGAGGTACAATCTTTCCATTGGCCATTAATGTAAGAGGGACATTCTTTCCATTGGCCATTAATGTAAGAGGGACATTCTTTCCATTGGCCATTAATGTAAGATGGACATTCTTTCCATTGGCCATTAATGTAAGAGGGACAATCTTTCCTTTGGCCATTAATGTAAGAGGGACATTCTTTCCATTGGCCATTAATGTAAGAGGGACATTCTTTCCATTGGCCATTAATGTAAGAGGGACAATCTTTCCTTTGGCCATTAATGTAAGAGGGACATTCTTTCCATTGGCCATTAATGTAAGATGGACAATCTTTCCATTTGGCATTAATGTAAGAGGGACATTCTTTCCTTTGGCCATTAATGTAAGAGGGACATTCTTTCCTTTGGCCATTAATGTAAGAGGGACATTCTTTCCATTGGCCATTAATGTAAGATGGACATTCTTTCCATTTGGCATTAATGTAAGAGGGACATTCTTTCCATTGGCCATTAATGTAAGAGGGACATTCTTTCCATTGGCCATTAATGTAAGAGGGACATTCTTTCCTTTGGCCATTAATGTAAGAGGGACAATCTTTCCTTTGGCCATTAATGTAAGAGGGACATTCTTTCCATTGGCCATTAATGTAAGAGGGACATTCTTTCCATTGGCCATTAATGTAAGAGGGACAATCTTTCCTTTGGCCATTAATGTAAGAGGGACATTCTTTCCATTGGCCATTAATGTAAGATGGACATTCTTTCCATTTGGCATTAATGTAAGAGGGACATTCTTTCCTTTGGCCATTAATGTAAGAGGGACATTCTTTCCTTTGGCCATTAATGTAAGAGGGACATTCTTTCCATTGGCCATTAATGTAAGAGGTACAATCTTTCCATTGGCCATTAATGTAAGAGGGACATTCTTTCCATTGGCCATTAATGTAAGAGGGACATTCTTTCCTTTGGCCATTAATGTAAGAGGGACATTCTTTCCATTGGCCATTAATGTAAGAGGGACAATCTTTCCTTTGGCCATTAATGTAAGAGGGACATTCTTTCCATTGGCCATTAATGTAAGAGGGACATTCTTTCCATTTGGCATTAATGTAAGAGGGACATTCTTTCCATTTGGCCATTAATGTAAGAGGGACATTCTTTCCATTTGGCATTAATGTAAGAGGGACATTCTTTCCATTGGCCATTAATGTAAGAGGGACATTCTTTCCTTTGGCCATTAATGTAAGAGGGACAATCTTTCCTTTGGCCATTAATGTAAGAGGGACATTCTTTCCATTGGCCATTAATGTAAGAGGGACATTCTTTCCTTTGGCCATTAATGTAAGAGGGACAATCTTTCCTTTGGCCATTAATGTAAGAGGGACATTCTTTCCATTGGCCATTAATGTAAGAGGGACATTCTTTCCATTGGCCATTAATGTAAGAGGGACAATCTTTCCTTTGGCCATTAATGTAAGAGGGACATTCTTTCCATTGGCCATTAATGTAAGATGGACATTCTTTCCATTTGGCATTAATGTAAGAGGGACATTCTTTCCTTTGGCCATTAATGTAAGAGGGACATTATTTCCATTGGCCATTAATGTAAGAGGGACATTCTTTCCTTTGGCCATTAATGTAAGAGGGACATTCTTTCCTTTGGCCATTAATGTAAGAGGGACATTCTTTCCATTGGCCATTAATGTAAGAGGGACATTCTTTCCATTGGCCATTAATGTAAGAGGGACAATCTTTCCTTTGGCCATTAATGTAAGAGGGACATTCTTTCCTTTGGCCATTAATGTAAGAGGGACATTCTTTCCTTTGGCCATTAATGTAAGAGGGACATTCTTTCCATTGGCCATTAATGTAAGAGGTACAATCTTTCCATTGGCCATTAATGTAAGAGGGACATTCTTTCCATTGGCCATTAATGTAAGAGGGACATTCTTTCCATTGGCCATTAATGTAAGAGGGACAATCTTTCCTTTGGCCATTAATGTAAGAGGGACATTCTTTCCATTGGCCATTAATGTAAGAGGGACATTCTTTCCATTGGCCATTAATGTAAGAGGGACAATCTTTCCTTTGGCCATTAATGTAAGAGGGACATTCTTTCCATTGGCCATTAATGTAAGATGGACATTCTTTCCATTTGGCATTAATGTAAGAGGGACATTCTTTCCTTTGGCCATTAATGTAAGAGGGACATTCTTTCCATTGGCCATTAATGTAAGAGGGACATTCTTTCCTTTGGCCATTAATGTAAGAGGGACATTCTTTCCATTGGCCATTAATGTAAGAGGTACAATCTTTCCATTGGCCATTAATGTAAGAGGGACAATCTTTCCATTGGCCATTAATGTAAGAAGGACATTCTTTCCATTGGCCATTAATGTAAGAGGGACATTCTTTCCATTGGGCATTAATGTAAGAGGGACATTCTTTCCATTGGCCATTAATGTAAGAGGGACATTCTTTCCATTGGGCATTAATGTAAGAGGGACATTCTTTCCATTTGCCATTAATGTAAGAGGGACATTCTTTCCTTTGGCCATTAATGTAAGATGGACGTTCTTTCCATTGGCCATTAATGTAAGATGGACGTTCTTTCCATTGGCCATTAATGTAAGATGGACATTCTTTCCTTTGGCCATTAATGTAAGAGGGACAATCTTTCCATTGGCCATTAATGTAAGAGGGACATTCTTTTCATTGGCCATTAATGTAAGAGGGACAATCTTTCCATTGGCCATTAATGTAAGATGGACATTCTTTCCTTTGGCCATTAATGTAAGATGGACGTTCTTTCCATTGGCCATTAATGTAAGAGGGACCATCTTTCCATTGGCCATTAATGTAAGAGGGACATTCTTTTCATTGGCCATTAATGTAAGAGGGACATTCTTTCCATTGGGCATTAATGTAAGAGGGACATTCTTTCCATTGGCCATTAATGTAAGAGGGACATTCTTTCCATTGGCCATTAATGTAAGAGGGACAATCTTTCCATTGGCCATTAATGTAAGAGGGACATTCTTTCCATTGGCCATTAATGTAAGAGGGACAATCTTTCCAATGGCCATTAATGTAAGAGGGACATTCTTTTCATTGGCCATTAATGTAAGAGGGACAATATTTCCATTGGGCATTAATGTAAGATGGACATTCTTTCCATTGGCCATTAATGTAAGAGGGACAATCTTTCCATTGGCCATTAATGTAAGAGGGACATTCTTTCCATTGGCCATTAATGTAAGAGGGACAATCTTTCCAATGGCCATTAATGTAAGAGGGACATTCTTTACATTGGCCATTAATGTAAGAGGGACAATATTTCCATTGGGCATTAATGTAAGATGGACATTCTTTCCATTGGTCATTAATGTAAGAGGGACATTCTTTCCATTGGCCATTAATGTAAGATGGACATTCTTTCAATTGGCCATTAATGTAAGAGGGATAATCTTTCCATTGGGCATTAATGTAAGAGGGACATACTTTTCATTGGCCATTAATGTAAGAGGGACATTCTTTCTATTGGCCATTAATGTAAGAGGGATAATCTTTCCATTGGGCATTAATGTAAGAGGGACATACTTTTCATTGGCCATTAATGTAAGAGGGACATTCTTTTCATTGGCCATTAATGTAAGATGGACATTCTTTCCATTGGCCATTAATGTAAGAGGGACATTCTTTCCATTGGCCATTAATGTAAGAGGGACATTCTTTCCATTGGCCATTAATGTAAGATGGACATTCTTTCCATTGGCCATTAATGTAAGAGGGACATTCTTTCCATTGGCCATTAATGTAAGAGGGACATTCTTTCCATTGGCCATTAATGTAAGAGGGACATTCTTTCCTTTGGCCATTAATGTAAGAGGGACATTCTTTCCATTGGCCATTAATGTAAGAGGGACAATCTTTCCTTTGGCCATTAATGTAAGAGGGACATTCTTTCCATTGGCCATTAATGTAAGAGGGACATTCTTTCCATTGGCCATTAATGTAAGAGGGACATTCTTTCCATTGGCCATTAATGTAAGATGGACATTCTTTCCATTTGGCATTAATGTAAGAGGGACATTCTTTCCTTTGGCCATTAATGTAAGAGGGACATTCTTTCCATTGGCCATTAATGTAAGAGGGACATTCTTTCCATTGGCCATTAATGTAAGAGGGACATTCTTTCCATTGGCCATTAATGTAAGAGGGATAATCTTTCCATTGGGCATTAATGTAAGAGGGACATACTTTTCATTGGCCATTAATGTAAGAGGGACATTCTTTCTATTGGCCATTAATGTAAGAGGGATAATCTTTCCATTGGGCATTAATGTAAGAGGGACATACTTTTCATTGGCCATTAATGTAAGAGGGACATTCTTTTCATTGGCCATTAATGTAAGATGGACATTCTTTCCATTGGCCATTAATGTAAGAGGGACATTCTTTCCATTGGCCATTAATGTAAGAGGGACATTCTTTCCATTGGCCATTAATGTAAGATGGACATTCTTTCCATTGGCCATTAATGTAAGAGGGACAATCTTTCCTTTGGCCATTAATGTAAGAGGGACATTCTTTCCATTGGCCATTAATGTAAGAGGGACATTCTTTCCATTGGCCATTAATGTAAGAGGGACATTCTTTCCATTGGCCATTAATGTAAGATGGACATTCTTTCCATTTGGCATTAATGTAAGAGGGACATTCTTTCCTTTGGCCATTAATGTAAGAGGGACATTCTTTCCATTGGCCATTAATGTAAGATGGACATTCTTTCCATTTGGCATTAATGTAAGAGGGACATTCTTTCCATTGGCCATTAATGTAAGAGGGACATTCTTTCCATTGGCCATTAATGTAAGAGGGACATTCTTTCCTTTGGCCATTAATGTAAGAGGGACAATCTTTCCTTTGGCCATTAATGTAAGAGGGACATTCTTTCCATTGGCCATTAATGTAAGAGGGACATTCTTTCCATTGGCCATTAATGTAAGAGGGACATTCTTTCCATTGGCCATTAATGTAAGATGGACATTCTTTCCATTTGGCATTAATGTAAGAGGGACATTCTTTCCTTTGGCCATTAATGTAAGAGGGACATTCTTTCCATTGGCCATTAATGTAAGATGGACATTCTTTCCATTTGGCATTAATGTAAGAGGGACATTCTTTCCATTGGCCATTAATGTAAGAGGGACATTCTTTCCATTGGCCATTAATGTAAGAGGGACATTCTTTCCTTTGGCCATTAATGTAAGAGGGACAATCTTTCCTTTGGCCATTAATGTAAGAGGGACATTCTTTCCATTGGCCATTAATGTAAGAGGGACAATCTTTCCTTTGGCCATTAATGTAAGAGGGACATTCTTTCCATTGGCCATTAATGTAAGAGAGACATTCTTTCCATTGGGCATTAATGTAAGAGGGACATTCTTTCCTTTGGCCATTAATGTAAGAGGGACATTCTTTCCATTGGCCATTAATGTACGAGGTACAATCTTTCCATTGGCCATTAATGTATTGCCCCGTACACACGAGCGGACTTTTCGACATCCAAACTCCGACGGACTGAGTCCGGCGGACTATCCGATCGTGTGTGGGCTGCAACGGACTTTAGCGAAGCTAAAGTCTGACGGACTTTAGAAATGAAGCATGCTTTAAATTTTCCCGACGGAACTCCGCCGGACCCGGTCCCCTTTGAAAAATCCGCTCGTGTGTGTGCTACTCCGACGGACTAAAACCGACGCTAGGGCAGCTATTGGCTACTGTCTAGGAACTTCCTACGTCGAATCCAGTCGTACGTCATCACGTTCGACTCCGTCGGAGTTTGGTGTGATGGTGTGTGGTCAAGTCCGTTCGGTCGAAAAGTCCGCCAGAACTCCGTCGGAACTCCGGCGGAACTCCGGCGGAACTCCTTTGGAGGTCTGTCAGACTTAATCCCTCTCGTGTGTACGGGGCATAAGAGGGACATTCTTTCCATTGGCCATTAATGTAAGAGGGACATTCTTTCCATTGGCCATTAATGTAAGATGGACATTCTTTCCATTGGCCATTAATGTAAGAGGGACAATCTTTCCTTTGGCCATTAATGTAAGAGGGACATTCTTTCCATTGGCCATTAATGTAAGAGGGACATTCTTTCCATTGGCCATTAATGTAAGAGGGACAATCTTTCCTTTGGCCATTAATGTAAGAGGAACATTCTTTCCATTGGCCATTAATGTAAGAGGGACATTCTTTCCTTTGGCCATTAATGTAAGAGGGACATTCTTTCCTTTGGCCATTAATGTAAGAGGGACATTCTTTCCATTGGCCATTAATGTAAGAGGGACATTCTTTCCATTGGCCATTAATGTAAGAGGGACATTCTTTCCTTTGGCCATTAATGTAAGAGGGACAATCTTTCCTTTGGCCATTAATGTAAGAGGGACATTCTTTCCATTGGCCATTAATGTAAGAGGGACATTCTTTCCATTGGCCATTAATGTAAGAGGGACAATCTTTCCTTTGGCCATTAATGTAAGAGGGACATTCTTTCCATTGGCCATTAATGTAAGATGGACATTCTTTCCATTTGGCATTAATGTAAGAGGGACATTCTTTCCTTTGGCCATTAATGTAAGAGGGACATTCTTTCCTTTGGCCATTAATGTAAGAGGGACATTCTTTCCTTTGGCCATTAATGTAAGAGGGACATTCTTTCCATTGGCCATTAATGTAAGAGGTACAATCTTTCCATTGGCCATTAATGTAAGAGGGACATTCTTTCCATTGGCCATTAATGTAAGAGGGACATTCTTTCCTTTGGCCATTAATGTAAGAGGGACAATCTTTCCATTGGCCATTAATGTAAGAGGGACATTCTTTCCATTGGCCATTAATGTAAGAGGGACATTCTTTCCATTTGGCATTAATGTAAGAGGGACATTCTTTCCATTTGGCATTAATGTAAGAGGGACATTCTTTCCTTTGGCCATTAATGTAAGAGGGACATTCTTTCCATTGGCCATTAATGTAAGAGGGACATTCTTTCCTTTGGCCATTAATGTAAGAGGGACAATCTTTCCTTTGGCCATTAATGTAAGAGGGACATTCTTTCCATTGGCCATTAATGTAAGAGGGACATTCTTTCCATTGGCCATTAATGTAAGAGGGACAATCTTTCCTTTGGCCATTAATGTAAGAGGGACATTCTTTCCATTGGCCATTAATGTAAGATGGACATTCTTTCCATTTGGCATTAATGTAGGAGGGACATTCTTTCCTTTGGCCATTAATGTAAGAGGGACATTCTTTCCATTGGCCATTAATGTAAGAGGGACATTCTTTCCTTTGGCCATTAATGTAAGAGGGACAATCTTTCCTTTGGCCATTAATGTAAGAGGGACATTCTTTCCATTGGCCATTAATGTAAGAGGGACAATCTTTCCTTTGGCCATTAATGTAAGAGGGACATTCTTTCCTTTGGCCATTAATGTAAGAGGGACATTCTTTCCTTTGGCCATTAATGTAAGAGGGACATTCTTTCCATTGGCCATTAATGTAAGAGGTACAATCTTTCCATTGGCCATTAATGTAAGAGGGACATTCTTTCCATTGGCCATTAATGTAAGAGGGACATTCTTTCCATTGGCCATTAATGTAAGATGGACATTCTTTCCATTGGCCATTAATGTAAGAGGGACAATCTTTCCTTTGGCCATTAATGTAAGAGGGACATTCTTTCCATTGGCCATTAATGTAAGAGGGACATTCTTTCCATTGGCCATTAATGTAAGAGGGACAATCTTTCCTTTGGCCATTAATGTAAGAGGGACATTCTTTCCATTGGCCATTAATGTAAGATGGACATTCTTTCCATTTGGCATTAATGTAAGAGGGACATTCTTTCCTTTGGCCATTAATGTAAGAGGGACATTCTTTCCATTGGCCATTAATGTAAGATGGATATTCTTTCCATTTGGCATTAATGTAAGAGGGACATTCTTTCCATTGGCCATTAATGTAAGATGGACATTCTTTCCATTGGCCATTAATGTAAGAGGGACATTCTTTCCTTTGGCCATTAATGTAAGAGGGACAATCTTTCCATTGGCCATTAATGTAAGAGGGACATTCTTTCCATTGGCCATTAATGTAAGATGGACATTCTTTCCATTGGCCATTAATGTAAGAGGGACATTCTTTCCATTGGCCATTAATGTAAGATGGACATTCTTTCCATTGGCCATTAATGTAAGAGGGACATTCTTTCCATTGGCCATTAATGTAAGAGGGACAATCTTTCCTTTGGCCATTAATGTAAGAGGGACATTCTTTCCATTGGCCATTAATGTAAGAGGTACAATCTTTCCATTGGCCATTAATGTAAGAGGGACAATCTTTCCATTGGCCATTAATGTAAGAAGGACATTCTTTCCATTGGCCATTAATGTAAGAGGGACATTCTTTCCATTGGCCATTAATGTAAGAGGGACATTCTTTCCTTTGGCCATTAATGTAAGAGGGACATTCTTTCCTTTGGCCATTAATGTAAGAGGGACATTCTTTCCATTGGCCATTAATGTAAGAGGGACATTCTTTCCATTGGCCATTAATGTAAGAGGGACATTCTTTCCATTGGCCATTAATGTAAGAGGGACATTCTTTCCTTTGGCCATTAATGTAAGAGGGACATTCTTTCCTTTGGCCATTAATGTAAGAGGGACATTCTTTCCATTGGCCATTAATGTAAGAGGGACATTCTTTCCATTGGCCATTAATGTAAGATGGACATTCTTTCCATTGGCCATTAATGTAAGAGGGACATTCTTTCCATTGGCCATTAATGTAAGAGGTACAATCTTTCCATTGGCCATTAATGTAAGAGGGACAATCTTTCCATTGGCCATTAATGTAAGAAGGACATTCTTTTCATTGGCCATTAATGTAAGAGGTACAATCTTTCCATTGGCCATTAATGTAAGAGGGACAATCTTTCCATTGGCCATTAATGTAAGAGGGACATTCTTTCCATTGGCCATTAATGTAAGAGGGACAATCTTTCCATTGGCCATTAATGTAAGATGGACGTTCTTTCCATTGGCCATTAATGTAAGATGGACGTTCTTTCCATTGGCCATTAATGTAAGAGGGACATTCTTTCCATTGGCCATTAATGTAAGAGGGACATTCTTTCCTTTGGCCATTAATGTAAGATGGACGTTCTTTCCATTGGCCATTAATGTAAGATGGACATTCTTTCCATTGGCCATTAATGTAAGAGGAACATTCTTTTCATTGGCCATTAATGTAAGAGGGACAATCTTTCCATTGGCCATTAATGTAAGAGGGACATTCTTTCCATTGGCCATTAATGTAAGAGGGACATTCTTTTCATTGGCCATTAATGTAAGAGGGACATTCTTTCCATTGGCCATTAATGTAAGAGGGACATTCTTTTCATTGGCCATTAATGTAAGAGGGACAATCTTTCCATTGGCCATTAATGTAAGAGGGACATTCTTTCCATTGGCCATTAATGTAAGAGGGACAATCTTTCCAATGGCCATTAATGTAAGAGGGACATTCTTTACATTGGCCATTAATGTAAGAGGGACAATATTTCCATTGGACATTAATGTAAGATGGACATTCTTTCCATTGGGCATTAATGTAAGAGGGACATTCTTTCCAATGGCCATTAATGTAAGAGGGACATTCTTTACATTGGCCATTAATGTAAGAGGGACAATATTTCCATTGGGCATTAATGTAAGATGGACATTCTTTCCATTGGGCATTAATGTAAGATGGACATTCTTTCCATTGGGCATTAATGTAAGAGGGACATTCTTTCCATTGGCCATTAATGTAAGATGGACATTCTTTCCATTGGCCATTAATGTAAGAGGGATAATCTTTCCATTGGGCATTAATGTAAGAGGGACATACTTTTCATTGGCCATCAATGTAAGAGGGACATACTTTTCATTGGCCATCAATGTAAGAGGGACATTCTTTTCATTGGCCATTAATGTAAGATGGACATTCTTTCCATTGGCCATTAATGTAAGAGGGACATTCTTTCCATTGGCCATTAATGTAAGAGGGACATTCTTTCCATTGGCCATTATTGTAAGATGGACATTCTTTCCATTGGCCATTAATGTAAGAGGGACAATCTTTCCATTGGCCATTAATGTAAGAGGGACATTCTTTCCATTGGCCATTAATGTAAGAGGGACATTCTTTCCATTGGCCATTAATGTAAGAGGGACATTCTTTCCATTGGCCATTAATATAAGATGGACATTCTTTCCATTGGCCATTAATGTAAGAGGGACATTCTTTCCATTGGCCATTAATGTAAGAGGGACAATCTTTCCATTGGCCATTAATGTAAGAGGGACATTCTTTCCATTGGCCATTAATGTAAGAGGGACATTCTTTCCATTGGCCATTAATGTAAGAGGGACATTCTTTCCATTGGCCATTAATGTAAGAGGGACATTCTTTCCTTTGGCCATTAATGTAAGAGGGACAATCTTTCCTTTGGCCATTAATGTAAGAGGGACATTCTTTCCATTGGCCATTAATGTAAGAGGGACATTCTTTCCATTGGCCATTAATGTAAGAGGGACAATCTTTCCTTTGGCCATTAATGTAAGAGGGACATTCTTTCCATTGGCCATTAATGTAAGATGGACATTCTTTCCATTTGGCATTAATGTAAGAGGGACATTCTTTCCATTTGGCATTAATGTAAGAGGGACATTCTTTCCATTGGCCATTAATGTAAGAGGGACATTCTTTCCATTGGCCATTAATGTAAGATGGACATTCTTTCCATTTGGCATTAATGTAAGATGGACATTCTTTCCTTTGGCTATTAATGTAAGAGGGACAATCTTTCCTTTGGCCATTAATGTAAGAGGGACATTCTTTCCATTGGCCATTAATGTAAGAGGGACATTCTTTCCATTGGCCATTAATGTAAGAGGGACAATCTTTCCTTTGGCCATTAATGTAAGAGGGACATTCTTTCCATTGGCCATTAATGTAAGATGGACATTCTTTCCATTTGGCATTAATGTAAGAGGGACATTCTTTCCTTTGGCCATTAATGTAAGAGGGACATTCTTTCCTTTGGCCATTAATGTAAGAGGGACATTCTTTCCATTGGCCATTAATGTAAGAGGTACAATCTTTCCATTGGCCATTAATGTAAGAGGGACATTCTTTCCATTGGCCATTAATGTAAGAGGGACATTCTTTCCATTGGCCATTAATGTAAGATGGACATTCTTTCCATTGGCCATTAATGTAAGAGGGACAATCTTTCCTTTGGCCATTAATGTAAGAGGGACATTCTTTCCATTGGCCATTAATGTAAGAGGGACATTCTTTCCATTGGCCATTAATGTAAGAGGGACAATCTTTCCTTTGGCCATTAATGTAAGAGGGACATTCTTTCCATTGGCCATTAATGTAAGATGGACAATCTTTCCATTTGGCATTAATGTAAGAGGGACATTCTTTCCTTTGGCCATTAATGTAAGAGGGACATTCTTTCCTTTGGCCATTAATGTAAGAGGGACATTCTTTCCATTGGCCATTAATGTAAGATGGACATTCTTTCCATTTGGCATTAATGTAAGAGGGACATTCTTTCCATTGGCCATTAATGTAAGAGGGACATTCTTTCCATTGGCCATTAATGTAAGAGGGACATTCTTTCCTTTGGCCATTAATGTAAGAGGGACAATCTTTCCTTTGGCCATTAATGTAAGAGGGACATTCTTTCCATTGGCCATTAATGTAAGAGGGACATTCTTTCCATTGGCCATTAATGTAAGAGGGACAATCTTTCCTTTGGCCATTAATGTAAGAGGGACATTCTTTCCATTGGCCATTAATGTAAGATGGACATTCTTTCCATTTGGCATTAATGTAAGAGGGACATTCTTTCCTTTGGCCATTAATGTAAGAGGGACATTCTTTCCTTTGGCCATTAATGTAAGAGGGACATTCTTTCCATTGGCCATTAATGTAAGAGGTACAATCTTTCCATTGGCCATTAATGTAAGAGGGACATTCTTTCCATTGGCCATTAATGTAAGAGGGACATTCTTTCCTTTGGCCATTAATGTAAGAGGGACATTCTTTCCATTGGCCATTAATGTAAGAGGGACAATCTTTCCTTTGGCCATTAATGTAAGAGGGACATTCTTTCCATTGGCCATTAATGTAAGAGGGACATTCTTTCCATTTGGCATTAATGTAAGAGGGACATTCTTTCCATTTGGCCATTAATGTAAGAGGGACATTCTTTCCATTTGGCATTAATGTAAGAGGGACATTCTTTCCATTGGCCATTAATGTAAGAGGGACATTCTTTCCTTTGGCCATTAATGTAAGAGGGACAATCTTTCCTTTGGCCATTAATGTAAGAGGGACATTCTTTCCATTGGCCATTAATGTAAGAGGGACATTCTTTCCTTTGGCCATTAATGTAAGAGGGACAATCTTTCCTTTGGCCATTAATGTAAGAGGGACATTCTTTCCATTGGCCATTAATGTAAGAGGGACATTCTTTCCATTGGCCATTAATGTAAGAGGGACAATCTTTCCTTTGGCCATTAATGTAAGAGGGACATTCTTTCCATTGGCCATTAATGTAAGATGGACATTCTTTCCATTTGGCATTAATGTAAGAGGGACATTCTTTCCTTTGGCCATTAATGTAAGAGGGACATTATTTCCATTGGCCATTAATGTAAGAGGGACATTCTTTCCTTTGGCCATTAATGTAAGAGGGACATTCTTTCCTTTGGCCATTAATGTAAGAGGGACATTCTTTCCATTGGCCATTAATGTAAGAGGGACATTCTTTCCATTGGCCATTAATGTAAGAGGGACAATCTTTCCTTTGGCCATTAATGTAAGAGGGACATTCTTTCCTTTGGCCATTAATGTAAGAGGGACATTCTTTCCTTTGGCCATTAATGTAAGAGGGACATTCTTTCCATTGGCCATTAATGTAAGAGGTACAATCTTTCCATTGGCCATTAATGTAAGAGGGACATTCTTTCCATTGGCCATTAATGTAAGAGGGACATTCTTTCCATTGGCCATTAATGTAAGAGGGACAATCTTTCCTTTGGCCATTAATGTAAGAGGGACATTCTTTCCATTGGCCATTAATGTAAGAGGGACATTCTTTCCATTGGCCATTAATGTAAGAGGGACAATCTTTCCTTTGGCCATTAATGTAAGAGGGACATTCTTTCCATTGGCCATTAATGTAAGATGGACATTCTTTCCATTTGGCATTAATGTAAGAGGGACATTCTTTCCTTTGGCCATTAATGTAAGAGGGACATTCTTTCCATTGGCCATTAATGTAAGAGGGACATTCTTTCCTTTGGCCATTAATGTAAGAGGGACATTCTTTCCATTGGCCATTAATGTAAGAGGTACAATCTTTCCATTGGCCATTAATGTAAGAGGGACAATCTTTCCATTGGCCATTAATGTAAGAAGGACATTCTTTCCATTGGCCATTAATGTAAGAGGGACATTCTTTCCATTGGGCATTAATGTAAGAGGGACATTCTTTCCATTGGCCATTAATGTAAGAGGGACATTCTTTCCATTGGGCATTAATGTAAGAGGGACATTCTTTCCATTTGCCATTAATGTAAGAGGGACATTCTTTCCTTTGGCCATTAATGTAAGATGGACGTTCTTTCCATTGGCCATTAATGTAAGATGGACGTTCTTTCCATTGGCCATTAATGTAAGATGGACATTCTTTCCTTTGGCCATTAATGTAAGAGGGACAATCTTTCCATTGGCCATTAATGTAAGAGGGACATTCTTTTCATTGGCCATTAATGTAAGAGGGACAATCTTTCCATTGGCCATTAATGTAAGATGGACATTCTTTCCTTTGGCCATTAATGTAAGATGGACGTTCTTTCCATTGGCCATTAATGTAAGAGGGACCATCTTTCCATTGGCCATTAATGTAAGAGGGACATTCTTTTCATTGGCCATTAATGTAAGAGGGACATTCTTTCCATTGGGCATTAATGTAAGAGGGACATTCTTTCCATTGGCCATTAATGTAAGAGGGACATTCTTTCCATTGGCCATTAATGTAAGAGGGACAATCTTTCCATTGGCCATTAATGTAAGAGGGACATTCTTTCCATTGGCCATTAATGTAAGAGGGACAATCTTTCCAATGGCCATTAATGTAAGAGGGACATTCTTTTCATTGGCCATTAATGTAAGAGGGACAATATTTCCATTGGGCATTAATGTAAGATGGACATTCTTTCCATTGGCCATTAATGTAAGAGGGACAATCTTTCCATTGGCCATTAATGTAAGAGGGACATTCTTTCCATTGGCCATTAATGTAAGAGGGACAATCTTTCCAATGGCCATTAATGTAAGAGGGACATTCTTTACATTGGCCATTAATGTAAGAGGGACAATATTTCCATTGGGCATTAATGTAAGATGGACATTCTTTCCATTGGTCATTAATGTAAGAGGGACATTCTTTCCATTGGCCATTAATGTAAGATGGACATTCTTTCAATTGGCCATTAATGTAAGAGGGATAATCTTTCCATTGGGCATTAATGTAAGAGGGACATACTTTTCATTGGCCATTAATGTAAGAGGGACATTCTTTCTATTGGCCATTAATGTAAGAGGGATAATCTTTCCATTGGGCATTAATGTAAGAGGGACATACTTTTCATTGGCCATTAATGTAAGAGGGACATTCTTTTCATTGGCCATTAATGTAAGATGGACATTCTTTCCATTGGCCATTAATGTAAGAGGGACATTCTTTCCATTGGCCATTAATGTAAGAGGGACATTCTTTCCATTGGCCATTAATGTAAGATGGACATTCTTTCCATTGGCCATTAATGTAAGAGGGACATTCTTTCCATTGGCCATTAATGTAAGAGGGACATTCTTTCCATTGGCCATTAATGTAAGAGGGACATTCTTTCCTTTGGCCATTAATGTAAGAGGGACATTCTTTCCATTGGCCATTAATGTAAGAGGGACAATCTTTCCTTTGGCCATTAATGTAAGAGGGACATTCTTTCCATTGGCCATTAATGTAAGAGGGACATTCTTTCCATTGGCCATTAATGTAAGAGGGACATTCTTTCCATTGGCCATTAATGTAAGATGGACATTCTTTCCATTTGGCATTAATGTAAGAGGGACATTCTTTCCTTTGGCCATTAATGTAAGAGGGACATTCTTTCCATTGGCCATTAATGTAAGAGGGACATTCTTTCCATTGGCCATTAATGTAAGAGGGACATTCTTTCCATTGGCCATTAATGTAAGAGGGATAATCTTTCCATTGGGCATTAATGTAAGAGGGACATACTTTTCATTGGCCATTAATGTAAGAGGGACATTCTTTCTATTGGCCATTAATGTAAGAGGGATAATCTTTCCATTGGGCATTAATGTAAGAGGGACATACTTTTCATTGGCCATTAATGTAAGAGGGACATTCTTTTCATTGGCCATTAATGTAAGATGGACATTCTTTCCATTGGCCATTAATGTAAGAGGGACATTCTTTCCATTGGCCATTAATGTAAGAGGGACATTCTTTCCATTGGCCATTAATGTAAGATGGACATTCTTTCCATTGGCCATTAATGTAAGAGGGACAATCTTTCCTTTGGCCATTAATGTAAGAGGGACATTCTTTCCATTGGCCATTAATGTAAGAGGGACATTCTTTCCATTGGCCATTAATGTAAGAGGGACATTCTTTCCATTGGCCATTAATGTAAGATGGACATTCTTTCCATTTGGCATTAATGTAAGAGGGACATTCTTTCCTTTGGCCATTAATGTAAGAGGGACATTCTTTCCATTGGCCATTAATGTAAGATGGACATTCTTTCCATTTGGCATTAATGTAAGAGGGACATTCTTTCCATTGGCCATTAATGTAAGAGGGACATTCTTTCCATTGGCCATTAATGTAAGAGGGACATTCTTTCCTTTGGCCATTAATGTAAGAGGGACAATCTTTCCTTTGGCCATTAATGTAAGAGGGACATTCTTTCCATTGGCCATTAATGTAAGAGGGACATTCTTTCCATTGGCCATTAATGTAAGAGGGACAATCTTTCCTTTGGCCATTAATGTAAGAGGGACATTCTTTCCATTGGCCATTAATGTAAGAGAGACATTCTTTCCATTGGGCATTAATGTAAGAGGGACATTCTTTCCTTTGGCCATTAATGTAAGAGGGACATTCTTTCCATTGGCCATTAATGTACGAGGTACAATCTTTCCATTGGCCATTAATGTATTGCCCCGTACACACGAGCGGACTTTTCGACATCCAAACTCCGACGGACTGAGTCCGGCGGACTATCCGATCGTGTGTGGGCTGCAACGGACTTTAGCGAAGCTAAAGTCTGACGGACTTTAGAAATGAAGCATGCTTTAAATTTTCCCGACGGAACTCCGCCGGACCCGGTCCCCTTTGAAAAATCCGCTCGTGTGTGTGCTACTCCGACGGACTAAAACCGACGCTAGGGCAGCTATTGGCTACTGTCTAGGAACTTCCTACGTCGAATCCAGTCGTACGTCATCACGTTCGACTCCGTCGGAGTTTGGTGTGATGGTGTGTGGTCAAGTCCGTTCGGTCGAAAAGTCCGCCAGAACTCCGTCGGAACTCCGTCGGAACTCCGGCGGAACTCCGGCGGAACTCCTTTGGAGGTCTGTCAGACTTAATCCCTCTCGTGTGTACGGGGCATAAGAGGGACATTCTTTCCATTGGCCATTAATGTAAGAGGGACATTCTTTCCATTGGCCATTAATGTAAGATGGACATTCTTTCCATTGGCCATTAATGTAAGAGGGACAATCTTTCCTTTGGCCATAATGTAAGAGGGACATTCTTTCCATTGGCCATTAATGTAAGAGGGACATTCTTTCCATTGGCCATTAATGTAAGAGGGACAATCTTTCCTTTGGCCATTAATGTAAGAGGAACATTCTTTCCATTGGCCATTAATGTAAGAGGGACATTCTTTCCTTTGGCCATTAATGTAAGAGGGACATTCTTTCCTTTGGCCATTAATGTAAGAGGGACATTCTTTCCATTGGCCATTAATGTAAGAGGGACATTCTTTCCATTGGCCATTAATGTAAGAGGGACATTCTTTCCTTTGGCCATTAATGTAAGAGGGACAATCTTTCCTTTGGCCATTAATGTAAGAGGGACATTCTTTCCATTGGCCATTAATGTAAGAGGGACATTCTTTCCATTGGCCATTAATGTAAGAGGGACAATCTTTCCTTTGGCCATTAATGTAAGAGGGACATTCTTTCCATTGGCCATTAATGTAAGATGGACATTCTTTCCATTTGGCATTAATGTAAGAGGGACATTCTTTCCTTTGGCCATTAATGTAAGAGGGACATTCTTTCCTTTGGCCATTAATGTAAGAGGGACATTCTTTCCTTTGGCCATTAATGTAAGAGGGACATTCTTTCCATTGGCCATTAATGTAAGAGGTACAATCTTTCCATTGGCCATTAATGTAAGAGGGACATTCTTTCCATTGGCCATTAATGTAAGAGGGACATTCTTTCCTTTGGCCATTAATGTAAGAGGGACAATCTTTCCATTGGCCATTAATGTAAGAGGGACATTCTTTCCATTGGCCATTAATGTAAGAGGGACATTCTTTCCATTTGGCATTAATGTAAGAGGGACATTCTTTCCATTTGGCATTAATGTAAGAGGGACATTCTTTCCTTTGGCCATTAATGTAAGAGGGACATTCTTTCCATTGGCCATTAATGTAAGAGGGACATTCTTTCCTTTGGCCATTAATGTAAGAGGGACAATCTTTCCTTTGGCCATTAATGTAAGAGGGACATTCTTTCCATTGGCCATTAATGTAAGAGGGACATTCTTTCCATTGGCCATTAATGTAAGAGGGACAATCTTTCCTTTGGCCATTAATGTAAGAGGGACATTCTTTCCATTGGCCATTAATGTAAGATGGACATTCTTTCCATTTGGCATTAATGTAGGAGGGACATTCTTTCCTTTGGCCATTAATGTAAGAGGGACATTCTTTCCATTGGCCATTAATGTAAGAGGGACATTCTTTCCTTTGGCCATTAATGTAAGAGGGACAATCTTTCCTTTGGCCATTAATGTAAGAGGGACATTCTTTCCATTGGCCATTAATGTAAGAGGGACAATCTTTCCTTTGGCCATTAATGTAAGAGGGACATTCTTTCCTTTGGCCATTAATGTAAGAGGGACATTCTTTCCTTTGGCCATTAATGTAAGAGGGACATTCTTTCCATTGGCCATTAATGTAAGAGGTACAATCTTTCCATTGGCCATTAATGTAAGAGGGACATTCTTTCCATTGGCCATTAATGTAAGAGGGACATTCTTTCCATTGGCCA
This sequence comes from Lithobates pipiens, assembly GCA_037367395.1. Taxonomy (NCBI): domain Eukaryota; kingdom Metazoa; phylum Chordata; class Amphibia; order Anura; family Ranidae; genus Lithobates; species Lithobates pipiens. The sequence continues at coordinate 190,243 of JAZDVW010001694.1, forward strand.
TTAATGTAAGATGGACATTCTTTCCATTGGCCATTAATGTAAGAGGGACAATCTTTCCTTTGGCCATTAATGTAAGAGGGACATTCTTTCCATTGGCCATTAATGTAAGAGGGACATTCTTTCCATTGGCCATTAATGTAAGAGGGACAATCTTTCCTTTGGCCATTAATGTAAGAGGGACATTCTTTCCATTGGCCATTAATGTAAGATGGACATTCTTTCCATTTGGCATTAATGTAAGAGGGACATTCTTTCCTTTGGCCATTAATGTAAGAGGGACATTCTTTCCATTGGCCATTAATGTAAGATGGATATTCTTTCCATTTGGCATTAATGTAAGAGGGACATTCTTTCCATTGGCCATTAATGTAAGATGGACATTCTTTCCATTGGCCATTAATGTAAGAGGGACATTCTTTCCTTTGGCCATTAATGTAAGAGGGACAATCTTTCCATTGGCCATTAATGTAAGAGGGACATTCTTTCCATTGGCCATTAATGTAAGATGGACATTCTTTCCATTGGCCATTAATGTAAGAGGGACATTCTTTCCATTGGCCATTAATGTAAGATGGACATTCTTTCCATTGGCCATTAATGTAAGAGGGACATTCTTTCCATTGGCCATTAATGTAAGAGGGACAATCTTTCCTTTGGCCATTAATGTAAGAGGGACATTCTTTCCATTGGCCATTAATGTAAGAGGTACAATCTTTCCATTGGCCATTAATGTAAGAGGGACAATCTTTCCATTGGCCATTAATGTAAGAAGGACATTCTTTCCATTGGCCATTAATGTAAGAGGGACATTCTTTCCATTGGCCATTAATGTAAGAGGGACATTCTTTCCTTTGGCCATTAATGTAAGAGGGACATTCTTTCCTTTGGCCATTAATGTAAGAGGGACATTCTTTCCATTGGCCATTAATGTAAGAGGGACATTCTTTCCATTGGCCATTAATGTAAGAGGGACATTCTTTCCATTGGCCATTAATGTAAGAGGGACATTCTTTCCTTTGGCCATTAATGTAAGAGGGACATTCTTTCCTTTGGCCATTAATGTAAGAGGGACATTCTTTCCATTGGCCATTAATGTAAGAGGGACATTCTTTCCATTGGCCATTAATGTAAGATGGACATTCTTTCCATTGGCCATTAATGTAAGAGGGACATTCTTTCCATTGGCCATTAATGTAAGAGGTACAATCTTTCCATTGGCCATTAATGTAAGAGGGACAATCTTTCCATTGGCCATTAATGTAAGAAGGACATTCTTTTCATTGGCCATTAATGTAAGAGGTACAATCTTTCCATTGGCCATTAATGTAAGAGGGACAATCTTTCCATTGGCCATTAATGTAAGAGGGACATTCTTTCCATTGGCCATTAATGTAAGAGGGACAATCTTTCCATTGGCCATTAATGTAAGATGGACGTTCTTTCCATTGGCCATTAATGTAAGATGGACGTTCTTTCCATTGGCCATTAATGTAAGAGGGACATTCTTTCCATTGGCCATTAATGTAAGAGGGACATTCTTTCCTTTGGCCATTAATGTAAGATGGACGTTCTTTCCATTGGCCATTAATGTAAGATGGACATTCTTTCCATTGGCCATTAATGTAAGAGGAACATTCTTTTCATTGGCCATTAATGTAAGAGGGACAATCTTTCCATTGGCCATTAATGTAAGAGGGACATTCTTTCCATTGGCCATTAATGTAAGAGGGACATTCTTTTCATTGGCCATTAATGTAAGAGGGACATTCTTTCCATTGGCCATTAATGTAAGAGGGACATTCTTTTCATTGGCCATTAATGTAAGAGGGACAATCTTTCCATTGGCCATTAATGTAAGAGGGACATTCTTTCCATTGGCCATTAATGTAAGAGGGACAATCTTTCCAATGGCCATTAATGTAAGAGGGACATTCTTTACATTGGCCATTAATGTAAGAGGGACAATATTTCCATTGGACATTAATGTAAGATGGACATTCTTTCCATTGGGCATTAATGTAAGAGGGACATTCTTTCCAATGGCCATTAATGTAAGAGGGACATTCTTTACATTGGCCATTAATGTAAGAGGGACAATATTTCCATTGGGCATTAATGTAAGATGGACATTCTTTCCATTGGGCATTAATGTAAGATGGACATTCTTTCCATTGGGCATTAATGTAAGAGGGACATTCTTTCCATTGGCCATTAATGTAAGATGGACATTCTTTCCATTGGCCATTAATGTAAGAGGGATAATCTTTCCATTGGGCATTAATGTAAGAGGGACATACTTTTCATTGGCCATCAATGTAAGAGGGACATTCTTTTCATTGGCCATTAATGTAAGATGGACATTCTTTCCATTGGCCATTAATGTAAGAGGGACATTCTTTCCATTGGCCATTAATGTAAGAGGGACATTCTTTCCATTGGCCATTATTGTAAGATGGACATTCTTTCCATTGGCCATTAATGTAAGAGGGACAATCTTTCCATTGGCCATTAATGTAAGAGGGACATTCTTTCCATTGGCCATTAATGTAAGAGGGACATTCTTTCCATTGGCCATTAATGTAAGAGGGACATTCTTTCCATTGGCCATTAATATAAGATGGACATTCTTTCCATTGGCCATTAATGTAAGAGGGACAATCTTTCCATTGGCCATTAATGTAAGAGGGACATTCTTTCCATAGGCCATTAATGTAAGATGGACATTCTTTCCATTGGCCATTAATGTAAGAGGGACATTCTTTCCATTGGCCATTAATGTAAGAGGGACAATCTTTCCATTGCCCATTAATGTAAGAGGGACATTCTTTCCATTGGCCATTAATGTAAGAGGGACAATCTTTCCATTGGGCATTAATGTAAGAGGGACATTCTTTTCATTGGCCATTAATGTAAGAGGGACAATCTTTCCATTGGCCATTAATGTAAGAGGGACAATCTTTCCATTGGGCATTAATGTAAGATGGACATTCTTTCCATTGGCCATTAATGTAAGAGGGACATTCTTTCCATTGGCCATTAATGTAAGAGGGACATTCTTTCCATTGGCCATTAATGTAAGAGGGATAATCTTTCCATTGGCCATTAATGTAAGAGGGACATTCTTTCCATTGGCCATTAATGTAAGAGGGACATTCTTTCCATTGGCCATTAATGTAAGAGGGATAATCTTTCCATTGGCCATTAATGTAAGAGGGACAATCTTTCCTCCATTGGCCATTAATGTAAAGAGTCATCCTTCCCACTGACTCCTCTGAAAATTATTTCCAGGGTTCTCTTGGTGTAAAAGGATTGATAAAGGTTGATAATAGATGTCGGCATATAAAAAGGGCAGACCAGGCAGCTGACCGGCCCCAGACTACACTTAACATGCGTATATATACACCTATAGCCTATACCTGCAAACATTATACCTGCTGCCTCATTTACAGAGACTAGACTTATGGTTTTTCCTACCGCCATCCCATGGCTGAAGGGGGATCTAGTGGTGAAGTATGGGGCGAGATTCCTCACCCTGCTCTCATTCCTCGTTATATTTATTATTAGAGAAAGGAAGAAAAAAAACCTTTGCATACAAAGACAATTAAGGTACGACCAATCTTTATTGGAGATAAATCTATAGAAGGAAATGATTGTTGGGCTTCGGAGAACATTGGAGGTCAGTCACGGTTGTTCTAGGACTCATCAAAGGCAGGCCCTTTTTACACTAACCCTAAACCTTAAGATGATTCAGAGGAAGGCGAAAACCCCCCCAGCCAGATGGGCTCTAAGAGGGGGGAAAAATTCCTTCCTGACCCCCTAAGGCGATCGGATTGTCCCTGAATCATCAGTCTAGGGTGCCCAGTTCATCTCATATAGAGAAAAAACATACATTATGGATGCAGGTATGTATTTAATAAAACACACTTGCCTGCTTGTTAACAATCATCTTTGGGGATCATTCAGAATATATGCATTGAGCTTCCGCACAGATCAGTGCCCCCACACCGATCAGTGCATCCGCCCGCCGCACCGATTCCTCATGTTTTCTGTGCCCGGCCCCTACAGGAGGACTGGTGGTACCCCCCTATTGGTGGCCCTGGTGCTGGTATGTAGACGTGCTGTGTATGATGGTATGTATGGTGCTATATATACAGGTATGTATGTAATAAAACACACTTGGCTGCTTGTTTACAATGATCTTTGGGGTTCATTCAGAATATATGCATTGAGCGTCTGCACGGATCAGTGCCCCCCCACTGATCAGTGCCTCTGCCCGCTGCACAGATTCCTCATGTTTTCTGTACCCAGCCCCCTACAGGAGGACTGGTGGTACCCCCTTATTGGTGGACATGCTGTGTATGGTGGTATGTATGGCGCTATGTAGACATTCTATGTATGGTGTTATGTACGGTGCTATGTATGATGGAGGAATATCAAAGCCAGTGCACCAGGTAGCCACAATTATCTCCATTCAGTATTCTTCAGGTTGACATCTCACACCAGGCACATCTCTGTTGATGTCTCATCCCCTCAGATGGTGGTAACGAGGCTCTACCCTCGGATAGGGGTTATTGGGCTCTTCCCTTGGATGGTGGGGACCAGGCTCTGCCCTTGGATGGTGGCGACCAGGCTCTCTGTTGAGGTCACTGCCCCTCAGATGGTGGTAACGAGGCTCTGCCCTCGGATGTTGGTGATGTGGCTCTCCGTTGAGGTCCTTGTCCCTCAGATGGTGGCAACGAGGCTCTTTGTTTGTCACTACCCCTTGGATGGTGGTATTAAGGGTCTTCCCTCGATTGCTGGTGAGGAGGCTCACCGTTGATGTCGTTGCCCCTTGGATGGTGACGAAGAGGCTCTGTGTTGATACTGTTTTTTTCAGTGGCGATTATCAGGCCACTGGCGGCAATTCACATTCTCGCTCAGGTAGGTGAAGCCGTCAAATCTCTTCTGGTGGCATGGAGCTATCGGCTCCCCATGGTCTTCATTTTGAATCAGTTCATCCCCTGGAACTCCTTCACTCAGGTTTTCCTCATGAATCTGGAAAGAGAAAAAAGTATTTTGTCAATGTTTCTGTTTGATAGGGAAAGAATCCCTAGAAATCTCCCCCTTGCGCTGGGACTCCTCCCGTATACTTACATATCGAGATGGAAATGGTGGTGGTGAGTTCCCTTTCTCTATCTTCTTCCAGTCCACCTTGCTGAAGTAGGGGTGTTCTCTGATATCTCTTAGTTGCCTCATCCGCATCTCTTGGTCTTTACATAAGCACTGTAAAAAGGAACAAAATATAATAAGATACACTGGAATAACATGAACAATCTATGAACAATTTAATATTTGATTCTGACAGTTACATATTTCAGTTTCTATTATTTTGCCTTCTGACCTGCTACTATATCCTGATTGGATTGGATGGTAGCATGGGGCCTTATTTGTGTCATATTAGTTCAGAATAGTTATTAAAGGAAAGAAACATCAGATATTTTGCAATTAATTGTGAATTAGGAATGTCTTAAAAAGAGATTTCTATGATATCTGCACCTGCCATGATCTTTCTTATGACTCTGGCAGTCCCAGGGGAGTTCTATATGTTGTCTGTGCACGGAATGTCCCCAGAAATTGAATTCAATGTGTGTGCGATTGGCCCCATCACTATCCAATGGAACCACCCGCACCGTAAATTAAAAAGTTTAAAGTTAAACACATCCTGGGTTTTAGGGGACACAATGGCTGCGGCTTTCCTCACACATCCTCTGCAATAGGATTTCCATTCTTTGGATTGTACTTTCTATGACTTTTCCACTGCTAAATGGACACAAGGGCTGCTTCTTTCCTTATGACAGGGGAAGGCAGATCCTTCCATTAAGCAGTCAGCTTGCTGAAAGTACAGCTATGACCTCCATTGGTAAGAAGGTGGAATCATGTTTAATAAAATCCTATTAAGATATAATGTATGCAACAGGGAAAGAACATTGTCACTTAAAGTGCTTGTAAACCCTTACAACACACTTTGACCTCCAGGTAAGCCTAGATTAAAGCTTACCTGTAGGTCCAAGATATATCTCCTAAACCTACACGGTTTAGGAAATATTTGCCGAAAGACAGGCACCGCTCTCTACGGCGTATGCACCGCAGACAGCGGCGCGCCGGCACACTGACCGTGGCACCGTCAACGGCGAATATGCCGCACGTGGCGACTCCCGTGCGCATGCGCGGGAGTGACGTCATCGCGGCTTCGTTGAATGATAGCGGCGGAGCAGCGAAACCCACCGAGAAGATGGAGGCACCGTACACAAGGGGACAGCGGTGACTTCGCTGGCTCCTGTGTCAGGTAAGTGACACATAATGGACTATTATGCGATGTGATGTGATGCATAGTAGTCCATTATGCTTTACCTTTGCAGGGAAGGAAAGAGGAAGTAAACTCATCAGGGTTTACTTCCTCTTTAAAAGATGTAAAAGTTCTATGTATACTTACCCCCTCTATGATGTCACGGAGATTAGCGTCTATTTTATATGGATAATACGGTTTCATGGTGGTCACGATGATCTCTTCTTCCTCTGCAGTCTCGTTGCCAAGAAGAAATGGATGCGAACCGAAAGTCATCTTATAGACTATTATTCCCAGGGAATAATAATCAGCTGCTCCGAAGTATGGAATGTATTGAAGGACCTGTAGAAACATAAAGAGAAAAAGAAGGATGAGCTGATTGTTGGGTAGAGGACGGAGACGACTCAATGCTGATATATGTGATCTATGAATCCTCCCAGGACTCCTAAAATTGTGCTCAAAAGACCTCAAACCAAGGCGGAGCTTGTGAATATTGGAGGTGGGGCTTTAGGTCTTGCAGAGACACAAAAGGAAATTGGTTGAAATCTTCCAAATTGAGGTAAATTTCACCAGAACAGGTGTGCCCGTTGAAGGTTTCTCCTCCCCTCGTGTTCTGGGGAAATATCTAAAACTCTCACTTTCTGTCTCAATGACAATGGTCACCAATACAAACCAATGGGGACAAATACCCCTGGAATATTGTTCCAGCCTGGAAACCCACTGAAATCAACCAGGTCACCAGTAAAGAAATTCTTAATTTAGTGAAAAGTTACCTCCCTTTAGTTTATCTCTATATCCCATTATAACAAATATTACAATTAGGTCTAATATCAGATGGATAGCAAGTATCTTACCTCTGGAGCCAAGTACCCTGGTGTCCCCATTTTCCCTTTAATCCTCCTGGACTCCGTGACACCGACCTCTGCCAAGCCGAAATCGCATATTTTGATGTGGCCGGTGTCGTCCACAAGAATATTTGAAAACTTGAGGTCTCGGTGGATGATCGCCCTAGAATGGAGAAACTGCAGAGCGCAGATCATTTCCGCTAAGAAGTATCTGATGGGGGAAAGAGATAGAGGAATTAGCATCACAAATCATCACAGAGTAATGAAATCTAAAGATGAAATGACTTCCCCCTGTAATACATAGGGGTATGGATGGACGAGGCTCAGGTGAAGGGGCTGACTACATCACTGGCTGTGGTCAGTCACCCCCGACTCCAGAGTGACCCGTTCATTGATCTTACCTTATGGTGTCCTCAGTAAATAGAAATGTTTCCAAGACATTAAAGAGATCCCCTCTGCTCAGGCATTCCAGGACAAAGACGAGATGATTCTGTGTGAACACAAGAGATAAAGTTTACATTATAGACATGCAGAATTTCATTTTGTGGAGGAATAGACAGACACACTTAATTTAGGAAAACCGGACAGAGGAACTACGTAGGCCGCCATTACTGGACTGTCCTTATTGCAATGCTAGTTCTGTCTGGTCTGGTAAAGAAGATTGGAAGGTGAAAAGACTTACCTTTGTCTGGAACGTTCCAAAGAGATGTGTAATAAATGGACACTCCCTGGCTTCTTTCAGCACATTACGTTCTAAGAAAACCATCTCACTATCCTCTTCATAATGAAGTAATTTTCTCTTTTCCACAAGTTTAACCGCCAGCTTCTGGTCAATGGCGGGATGAGAGGCCAAGATCACCTTCCCATAGGTCCCCTGTCCAAGGACTCTATAACAGGTCATGTGTTCAAAGGAGAGTACACATGGCTGGTCCTTGGTGACCTCGCTGGATGGTACTGGTGAGGCGATCCCATGGTTTGTGCTGCCGATGGAAAAAAATTCTAGACTCTCAACACCACTGCTGAGTTCAATATATGAAGATGGATAGCTTGATATTGCAGTGTGGTATGATGAGAGTGATAGGGATCTGCTTCTCCATTCAGCTACCTCCATGTCCTTGCTGGTGGGGGGACTAACTTCTGTTTTCTTGTCCTCTGAGAAGGGAATGGCTGCCGTATTGTTGTCTTCGGTGGATGGACTGGCTGCCGTATTGTTGTCTTCGGTGGATGGACTGGTTGCCGTAATGTTGTCCTCGGTGGATGGACTGGCTGCAGTAGTGTTGTCCTTGGTGGATGGACTGGCTGCAGTAGTGTTGTCCTCGGTGGATGGACTGGTTGCCGTAATGTTGTCCTCCGTGGATGGACTGGTTGCCGTAATGTTGTCCTCGGTGGATGGACTGGCTGCAGTAGTGTTGTCCTCGGTGGATGGACTGGCTGCAGTAGTGTTGTCCTCGGTGGATGGACTGGCTGCAGTAGTGTTGTCCTTGGTGGATGGACTGGCTGCAGTAGTGTTGTCCTCGGTGGATGGACTGGTTGCCGTAATGTCCTCCGTGGATGGACTGGTTGCCGTAATGTTGTCCTCGGTGGATGGACTGGCTGCAGTAGTGTTGTCCTCGGTGGATGGACTGGCTGCAGTAGTGTTGTCCTCGGTGGATGGACTGGCTGCAGTAGTGTTGTCCTTGGTGGATGGACTGGCTGCAGTAGTGTTGTCCTTGGTGGATGGACTGGCTGCAGTAGTGTTGTCCTCGGTGGATGGACTGGTTGCCGTAATGTTGTCCTCGGTGGATGGACTGGCTGCAGTAGTGTTGTCCTTGGTGGATGGACTGGCTGCAGTAGTGTTGTCCTCGGTGGATGGACTGGTTGCCGTAATGTTGTCCTCCGTGGATGGACTGGCTGCAGTAGTGTTGTCCTCAGTGGATGGACTGGCTGCAGTAGTGTTGTCCTTGGTGGATGGACTGGCTGCAGTAGTGTTGTCCTCGGTGGATGGACTGGCCGCCGTATTGTTGTCCTCGGTGGATGGACTGGCTGCCGTAATGTTGTCCTCGGTGGATGGACTGGCCGCCGTATTGTTGTCCTCGGTGGATGGACTGGCTGCCGTAATGTTGTCCTCGGTGGATGGACTGGTTGTCGAAATGTTGTCCTCGGTGGATGGACTGGCTGCAGAACTGTTGTCCTCGGTGGATGGACTGGCTGCAGTAATGTCGTCCTCCATAGTCTCAGACTGTGCAGTCTCTTGGTCCTCATTGGTGGATGGAGCGACATGCATGTCCTTGTCCTCCATGGTTGGGTCCTGCACAGTCTTCTGGTCCTCATTGGTGGATGGAGTGACTTGGTTTTGTTCGTCCTCCATCATTTTATCCAGTTCAGCCTTACTGGTGTACGGGACCCGTATGTAAGGCTGTCTGACGTTGAGACGATCTTCAATTTGTCCTGGAGAGAGAAGAAGAAAACAGTCATTTTTATTCTTGCTCTTTACATGTGATTGATCGATCTTACACAGAATCGGTGGACATTGAGATGGATTGTCTCTTACATATATGGCCGTCGCCTGTGTTATGGAAATAATCTCTTATTACATATTTCTCTTCATGGTGATTCTCTATATACATTATGGCAGTATTTATATAAATAAACAAAAATTATTAATATATATAAAAATATATATATTTGTGTTACCTATCTCTCTCTCTCTCTCTCTCTATATATATAATTATTATTATTATTATATACGATTTATATAGCGCCAACAGTTTACGCAGTGCTTTCTTTTTTTTTTTTTTTTACATGCAGAGCCGAGTATTTTTGGGTTCATAGACATCAACAAAAACACATCAAAAACAATTGTACTTGTGTTTTTTATGCATTTTTGTTGGGGTTTTGTTTTAGAAAAAAAAGTATGAAAAATGTGGTGGAAAACATAGAAAATACATCAAGCGCACACCCAGAGGTGTAAACTTGGCCATATACTACTTACCATCAACGTCATCTGGATTGGTGATGGTGATTTTGTGGTGTCGGAAGAGGCAGATTCTGCCTATGGCAGCCCTGATCCTCTTCCCTATTGCCCTGGCTCCTCCCCTAATAGGGGTGGTAGCGGTGGGCGGTGCATTTGTAGGGTGCTCCCCTGTAATTGGGCGCACGTTTAGTAATAAAACGGAATCCTCTTGGTTGGAATTCAGAAGATTCTTCGCCCTGTAACCGTTTTTTCTCAGAAATCGTGTCATTGTTCTCATAGAACGAGTAACACTGCAGAGAGATAGAAATCGCTTCCTGCTCGGTCAGAATACACAAAGCAAGTGAGCTGCAGGTCCTGTGCGATTCTATTCATGGGCAGAAGGGGGGGGCTGCTCTGACATCACAGGTCACATGACCTTGCTGCTCCAATCACAATGTCTGAATTCACACAGCTTCAACAGCCGTTCTATTTTTAGCTCCAACTGACAAACATTCAAATCTACAATTCTGTTTTTTTTTGTTTGTTTTTTTACTGCCAATCTTTATTGAGCTGTGTGCGTGAGGTCAATGTACAAAGATAACACGTTACCATGATGATCCTTTTTTTGGGGGGGGGGGAGGGGGTGGTGAACAGTGTTTTGGGAAAAACAAAAAAAATAAATAAAATTTTGGGGGGGGGGGGGGGGGACACTTTTTATTTTAATTTTTTTAAATGAATTTCTATATTTTGTAAAATATTTTTGCACTGTTACTTTAACAGCCCTCCATGCCGTTTCTTCACTACCAAGTGCCGTGACTTACACGTGGGAGTGACTTCACGCAATGCCAAACCAGTTACAGAGCCGGAGTCCGCCGCAGCCCCCGGGTGAAGATGGACGCGGCCTCTAGCGGGGACAGAGCGGGCTTCCTTTGCAGGTAAGTGCCACATTACATACTAGCCCATTATGCTTTTTTACTTTGCAGGGGAAAAAAGAGGAAGTAAATCCCTTCAGGGTTTTCTTCCTCTTTAACAGCCAACAGACAACGTGGCACAGAGTCAGCGGGCAGAGCCCCTCCAGTAAACAAGCCAAGGTCGGAGTAGTTAGGTGAGGGTGAGAACAGAAGGGAAGTCCAAAGACAAGCCGGGTCATACATGAGTGAGATGAAGACCATTCAGCAACTGCACACAGGGATAGACCCGTTTATACAGGGCCACTGGGTGCCAAGTGCTAATTGGTATGTGCACGTGCCCGCCCACGAATATGTGCGCAATGAACCGGCACGGTATAAGTGACATTGGTCTTTGCACATTAGCAATTTGCTTACTGGACACTTAATGGTTGGTGGCATTCATGGTTCCCTCAATGATCTGTAGCCCCCCAGTGGCGGCAGCCAGGGCCGGACTGGGAATAAAAACCAACCCTGGAAAAAATTTCATACCAGCCCCACAGCATAACGTCATTATTTTCTTGTTTGTGAAAAGGGAAAACCATACATATTAAAGCACATTTGATGAAGAGAGTATTATATATAGATATGAAATCACATAGGGAGATATATATATATATATATATCCTTCCAGAGGATCTGTTTGCTGTGAGATGGAGCGGTCCCTGGCCACCTGCACCTTCAGCCATCCTCAAAGAGCAGGGGGGGAGTGGAGATCACAGGGGTGGAGAGCATAGAGTGCTGGGGGGGGGCTTGAGAGCATTGGGGGGGGGCTTCAAAAAGAACAGGGGTGGAGAGCACGGTAGGCTAAGAGCACTGGGGGGCTAAGAGTGTGGGCTGGTGAAGAGCACTGGGGGGGCAGAGAAACAGAGGTGGAGAGCACAGGGGCTGGAGAGTACTGGGGGGGGTACAAAGTGCAGGGGGGAGTGAAGAGCAATGGGGGGGGGGCTTGAGAGCACCAGTGGGGGCTAGAAAGAACAGAGGTGGCAAGCACGAGGGACTGGAGAGCTCTATGGGGGGTGGAGAGCACTGGTAGGGTTGGAGAGCACATGGGTGGGGGCAAAATGCAGGGGGGAGTGTAGAGTACAGGGGTGGGGAGTGGAGAGTGCTGGGTGGAGCCATAAATAACAGGGGTGGAGCACTGGGGGAGTGGAGAGAACGGGGGGGGAGCACTGGGGGGAGGGAAGAACTGGGTGGAGTGCAGAGTGCTGGGGGGGGGGGGGGGTGGGCACTGGGGGAATGGAGAGCACTGGGGGAGTACAGAGGGAAGAGGGCACTAGGGGCAGAACAGAGGGGAGAGCACTGGGGGGAAAGAACAGGGGGAAGAGCACTTGGGAAGAACAGGGAGGAGAGCACTGGGAGGGAAGAACAGGGGGGGAGAAGAACAGGGGGGAGAGCAGAGCGCTGGGGGGGGCACTGGGGAGTGGAGAGTACTGGGGGGAGACCGGGTGGGAGCACTGGGGGGAAAAGCACTGGTGGGAGTGGAGAGCACTGGGTGAGAGATCGGGGGGGAAGAGAACAGGGGGGAGAGCACTGGGAGGGGGAACGGGGGGGAGGAGAACGGGGGGAGGAGAACGGGGGGGAGGAGAACAGGGGGGAGAGCACGGGGGGATAACACTGGGGGGACTGGAGAGCAACGGGGAGGGAGAGTACTGGCGGGGGAACAGGGGGGAGTGGAGAGCACTGAGATGGTGGCTAGAGACGGAGAGCAGGGGGGGGCAACAACAACAGGGGAGGAGAGAATTGTGGGGGGGGGGAACGGGAGAGTGTGGTGGTAGAGAGCACTGGGGGGGGGCAGGAGAGTGTGGTGGTGGAGAGGAGCACGGGGGGGGGGGTCAGGAGACTGTGGTGGTGGAGGAGAGCACTGGGGGGGGGGGGCAGGAGAGTGGAGAGCACTGGGGGGGGGGAAAGAACAGGGGGGAGAGAACTGGGGGGGGAGAGCACTGGGGGGAAGAACAGGGGGGGGGGGGGAGTGCAGAGCGCTGGGGGGAGAACGGGGGGGAGGGCACTGGGGGAGTCGAGAGCACTGGGGGAGAACAGGGGGGGAGAGGGCACTGGGAGGGAGAACAGGGGGGAGAGCACGGGGGGAGAGGACTGGAGAGCAACGGGGGGGAACAGGGGGGAGAGCACTGGGGGAATAGAGAGCTCTGAGATGGTGGCTGGAGAGCAGGGGGGGGGAAACAAGAGCAGGAGAGGAGAGAATTGTGGGGGGGAGGGGCAGGAGAGTGTGGTGGAGGAGAGCACTGGGGGGGGCAGGAGAGTGTGGTGGTGGAGGAGAGCACGGGGGGGGGGGGGGGCAGGAGAGTGCGGTGGTGGAGGAGAGCACTGAGGGGGGCAGGAGAGTGGTGGTGGAGAGGAGCACTGGGGGGGGGGGGGGACAGGAGAGTGTGGTGGTGGAGGAGAGCACTGGGGGGGGCAGGAGAGTGTGGTGATGGAGGAGAGCACTGGGGGGGAGAGAAGAGCAGGGGGACAGCACTGGAGGAGTGGAGAGCACTGGGGAGGGGAAGAACAGGGAGGAGAGAACTGGGGGGGAGAACAGGGGGGAGAGCACTGGGTTGAGTGCAGAGCGCTGGGGGGAGAACAGGGAGGAGAGCACTGGGAGGGAAGAACAGGGGGGAGAGCAGAGCGCTAGGGGGGGAGAGCACTGGGGGAGTGGAGAGCGCTGGGGGGAGAACAGGGGGAGGGCACTGGAGGGAGAACAGGGAGGAGAGCACTGGGAGGGAAGAACGGGGGGGAGAGTACTGGGGGAGTGGAGAGCACTGGGGGGAGAACAGGGGGAGAGCACTGGGGGAGTGGAGAGCACTGGGGGGAGAACAGGGGGAGAGCACTGGGGGAGTGGAGAGCACTGGGGGGAGAACAGGGGGGGAGCACTGGGGGGAGTGGAGAGCACTGGGGGAGAGAACGGGGGAGGAGAGCACTCGGAAGGGGAACAGGGGGGAGAACAGGAGGGAGAGCACGGGGGGAGGGGGGAGGACTGGTGAGCAACGGGGGGGGGGGGGACAACAGGGGGGAGAACACTGGGGGGACTGGAGAGCAACGGGGGGAAAACAGGGGGGAGAGTACTGGGGGGGAACCGGGGGGAGAGCACTGGGGGGAGTGGAGAGCACTGAGATGGTGGCTAGAGAAGGATGGGGAGAGCTGGAGAGCAGGGGGGGCAACAAGAACAGGAGAGAGAATTGTGGGGGGGGGGGCAGGAGAGTGTGGTGGTGGAGGAGAGCACTGGGGGGAGGGGCAGGAGAGATTGGTGGTGGAGGAGAGCACTGGGGGGGGGGGGCAGGAGAGTGTGGTGGTGGTGGAGAGCACTGGGGGGGGGGCAGGAGAGTGTGGTGGTGGAGGAGAGCACTGGGGGGGGGGGGCAGGAGAGTGTGGTGGTGGAGGAGAGCACTGGGGGGGGCAGGAGAGTGTGGTGGTGGAGGAGAGCACTGGGGGGGGGCAGGAGAGTGTGGTGGTGGAGGAGAGCACTGGAGGGGGGCAGGAGAGTGTGGTGGTGGAGGAGAGCACTGGGGGGGGGGGCAGGAGAGTGTGGTGGTGGAGGAGAGCACTGGGGGGGGGGCAGGAGAGTGTGGTGGTGGAGGAGAGCACTGGGGGGGGGGCAGGAGAGTGTGGTGGTGGAGGAGAGCACTGGGGGGTGGGGGGGCAGGAGAGTGTGGTGGAGGATGAGGATAAGTACAGTAAGTTGGATGGGAGAATCGGCAGCCCCCCCCCTCCCCCCCCGATCCTCCTATCCAGGCACTGTGGCACACAGGACGGGCTGTACCTGCAGCATTTCCTCCTGCGGATCATAGCGCTGGATGGCTCTGCGTTAGGCGGTCGCTCTGTAACATGGCCCCGCCCCCCTCAGACCGGCTCGTGTGATAGGTGGAAATGTTGATTCTCTCTACTATCACACGAGCCGGTCTGAGGGGGCGGGGCCATGTTACAGAGCGGCCGCCGAACACAGAGCCAGCCAGGGCTGTGATCCGCAGGAGACGCACTAATGCAGCCGCAACTAAAAGCGGCCCCATGGCAGGCGGCCTACCGGGAATCTCCCGGTATCCCGGTAGGTCAGTCCGGCCCTGCCGGCAGCACTCATACAGCCCCAGACCATGACACCCCCCCACCATGCCTGACTGTAGACCAGACACACTTGTCTTTGTCCTCCTCACCCGGTTGCCCCCACACACGCTTGTCACCATCTGACACCAAATTCGTTTATCTTGGTCTCATCAGAGCACAGGACATGGTTCTGAGCTGCAGATCAGTTTCAGGGTCTCGGCAATCTTCTTATAGCCTAGGCCAGTGATGGTGAACCTCGGCACCCCAGATGTTTTGTGATGTTTTCACATGATGCTCAACTACACTGCAGAGTGCATGAGCATCATGGGAAATGTAGTTCCAAAACACCTGGGGTGCCAAGGTTCGCCATCACTGGCCTAGGCCATCTTTATGTAGAGCAACAATTCTTATATCAGATCCTCAGAGAGTTCTTTGCCATGAGGTGCCATGTTGTACTTCCAGTGACCAGTATGAGAGAGTGAGAGCAATAACACCAAATTTAACACACCTGCTCCCCATTCACACCTGAGACCTTGTAACACTAACGAGTCACATGACACCGGGGAGGGAAAATGGCTAATTGGGCTCAGTCTGGACATTTTCACTTAGGGGTGTCCTGACTTTTGTTGCCAGCGGTTTAGACATTAATGGCTGCGTGTTGAGTTATTTTGAGGGGACAGGAAATTTACACTGTTATACAAGCTGTACACTCACTACTTTACATTGTAGACAAGTGTCATTTCTTCAGTGTTGTCACATGAAAAGAGAGAAGAAAAGATTTACACGAATGTGACTGGGGGGTGTACTTACTTTTGTCAGATGCTGTATATATGTGATTCTGCATTTCCAGGCAGGCTGTGCTGTGATTCCTCAGATCACATGCTGATCACCGGGTCTCGGCCAATGACTGACCGCCGGCGATTGGCTCTGAGGTTCACTGAACACAACTCTGTGAATGTAAACAACACAGAGCTGTATTCAGTGACGAGGGATCTCTGCTAAGCAGGGAATGAAAGCAGCTCGATCCTCAGTAAATGCAGCACACAGTACACACATAAACACTGGCTACTTACATATTTAACCCCTTGATCAACCTAGATATTACCCCCTTCCAGCCCAGTGTCATTAGTACAGTGACAGTATATATTATGAGCATTGATCACTGTATTAGTGTCAGTGGTGATGTCAGTTAGTTCCCCCCAGGGTCAGTTAGTGTCAGATTTCCCGCTCCTCTATCACAGTCCCAGTAAAGATTGCTGTTCACTGCCAATACATGCAGAGCCGAGTATTTTTGGGTCCATAGACATCAACAGGAACGCATCAAAAACAATTGTACTTGTGTTTTTTATGCATTTCTGTTGGGGTTTTGTGTTTAAAAAAAAAAAAGTATGAAAAATGTGGTGGAAAACATAGAAAATACATCAAGCGCACACCCAGAGGGGTAAACTTGGCCATACACTACTTACTATCAACGTCATCTGGATTGGTGATGGTGATTTTGTGGTGTCGGAAGAGGCAGATTCTGCCTATGGCAGTCCTGATCCTCTTCCCTATTGCCCTGGCTCCTCCCCTAATAGGGGCGGTAGCGGTGGGCGGTGCATTTGTAGGGTGCTCCCCTGTAATTGGGCGCACGTTTAGTAATAAAACGGAATCCTCTTGGTTGGAATTCAGAAGATTCTTCGCCCTGTAAATCTTTCTCACAAATCGTGTCATTGTTCTCATAGAACGAGTAACACTGCAGAGAGATAGAAATCGCTTCCTGCTCGGTCAGAATACACAAAGCAAGTGAGCTGCAAGTCCTGTGCGATTCTATTTATATGGGCAGAAGGGGGGGGAAGGGGGGGCTGCTCTGACATCACAGGTCACATGACCTTGCTGCTCCAATCACAACAGCCGTTCTATTTTTAGCTCCAACTGACAAAAAATTCATAACTGCCGCTGACCTCTATCCAACGGCCGCTGACCTTTTGGAGGGGCCCTAGACACCATTGTCATCTCTGAACTCTGTGTATTTACCATGTAGTGTTTCCATTATGTGGTTTCTCTGTGATTGTTATCTTGAAATTTGTGTTATTGTCACTCATTTCTTTAATAAATATTTATTCGTATTTTAATATTTTTCACATTTGATTTACTATATTTTGGTACCGTAATCGTCCCCCTTCCTTGTTTTGCTCAAAGGTTCCCTCTGGAGTCCCCATCATTTCAGCTTCTGTTTCCCTATTCAAATCTGACATTCTGGTGAACAGCTTTTTTTTTTTTTTGTAACCGAAAATCTTTATTGAGCTGTGTGTGTGAGGTCAATGTACAAAGATAACACGTTACCATAACCGTCCTTTGTTTTTTTTGGAGACAGAGATTTATTAATCACTGTGGGGGGGATTATTAAGGAAGGAAAAAAACGATCTCTTTTTCCATTATAAATCATTGTAAATAAAAATCTCAGCACAGTGCACACTGATTACTACTAAATTATATTATTATATATTATATTATATTATATTATAAATCATTATAAATTATATTATATTATATATTATATTATATATTATATTATTATTATTATATTATTATATATTATATTATATTATATTATATTATAAATCATTGTAAATAAAAATCCCAGCACAGTGCACACTGATTGCTACTAAATGGACAATGAAGATTCATTCCGGTATTGAGGGGGTTAAATTAACGGTTTTTATTACATTTCAAATTTGCCTTCTGAAGCCAAATGCAAATCTTCCTTAACCTCTTCCTGGCCGGGCTTTTTCTGCCACATTTTGTTCACAAGTTAAAATCTGTATTTTTGATTGAAAATGCTTAAAAACCCCGAAAACATTATAATTTTTTTTTTTTTTATGTATTATTTTTTTTTTTTTTTTTTTTAGCAGGGACCCTAGGTAATACAACGGGGGAGGTTTGCAATTTTTTTTTTTTTAATGTCACATGGTATTTGCACAGTGTTTTGGGAAAAACTAAAAAAAATAAAAGACACTTGTTAACCCTTTGCCTACTGAGCACTTAAACCCCCCTCCTGCCCAGACCAATTTTCAGCTTTCGGTGCTCTCACACTTTGAATGACAATTACTCAGTCATGTAACACTGTACACAAATGGATTTTTTGTCCTTTTTCCCCACAAATAGAGCTTTCTTTTGGTGGTATTTGATCACCTCTGGGGTTTTTTAATTTTTTTGCGCTATAAATGAAAAAAAGACCGAAAATTTTGGAAAAAAAAATGCATTTTCTTTGTTTCTGTGATTAAATGTTGCAAATTATGAATTTTTCTTCATAAATTTTGGCCACAATTTATACGGCTACATATCTTTGGTAAAAATAACCCAAATTAGTGGATATTATTTGGTCTTAGTGAAAGTTAGAGAATCTACAAGCTGTGGTGCGAATCGCACAAAATTGATCACATCTGATGTACTGGTGGCCGATCTCATTTCTTGTGACCCGAACAAGTCAGGAAAGTACAAATACCCCCCAAATCACCCCTTTTTTTGGAAAGTAGACATTCCAAGGTATTTAGTAAGAGGCATGGTGAGGTTTTTACACTAACCGCTGCTTCTTTGCAGCGGTTCATCTCTCCCTCCTCACACGCTGTCTGTGTGAGGAGGAAGAGCGGCGATGAGAGATGATCTCATATGTTTACATATGAGATCATCTCTCATTGGGCACGCCGATCACGCTGTAAACGGCCGCTGTGATTGGCCGTTTACAGGGATCTGTTACTGGCTGTGTCCGGGGGACATGGCCAGCACAGAACTTTAAAGTTAAAGGGACGCCCTCCCGGCAGATAGCGTCCGCGCTGCAGCCGTCTTTTGGCTATAGCGCGGGTGCGAAATGGTTAAACATTTTAATGCTTAAAAAAAAAAAAACACAATACATATCACATAAAACATTTTTTCCCAAAATCTAAAATCTAAAAGATGATGTCACAATGAATAATTGCGCACGCCTGTACAACGGTGACAAATGACGTAATCATGACTATCCATAGTTTACAGGTTACCGCTTTACATGTACAGAGGAGGTCTAGTACTAGAATTTCTGCCCGTGATCTGATGTTCGCGGTGATACTGCACATGTGTGGGGCGATCGCGGTTTGCGTGTCTTCAGGACCGACGCACGCATTCGCCTTTGCTCGCTAGTATTGGTGGGGGTGGGGACACTTTATTTAAATTTTTTTTAATTAATTTTTATATATTTATATATATATATATTTTATATATTTTTTCAAATATTTTTGCACTGTTACTTTAACAGCCCTCCATGCCGTTTCTTCACTATCAAGTGCCGTGACTTACACGTGGGAGTGACGTCACGCGACGACAACCAGTCACAGAGCCGGAGTCCGCCGCAGCCCCCGGGTGAAGATGGACGCGGCCTCCAGCGGGGACAGAGCGGGCTTCCTTTGCAGGTAAGTGCCACATTACATACTAGCCCATTATGCTTTTTTACTTTGCAGGGGAAAAAAAGAGGAAGTAAATCCCTTCAGGGTTTTCTTCCTCTTTAACAGCCAACAGGCAACGTGGCACAGAGTCAGCGGGCAGAGCCCATCCAGTAAACAAGCCAAGGTCAGAGTAGTTAGATGAGGGTGAGAGCAGAAGGGAAGTCCAAAGACAAGCCGGGTCATACATGAGTGAGATGAAGACCATTCAGCAACTGCACACAGGGATAGACCCGTTTATACAGGGCCACTGGGTGCCAAGTGCTAATTGGTATGTGCACGTGCCCGCCCACGAATATGTGCGCAATGAACCGGCACGCTATAAGTGACATTGGTCTTTATCAATTAGCTTATTGGACACTTAAACCCCCCTCCCCCCTCCTGCCCAGACCAATCGTCAGCTTTCGGCGCTGTCACACTTTAAATGACAATTCCACCGTCATACAACACTGTACACAAATGTCATTTTTATCCTTTTTTTCCCACAAATAGAACTTTCTTTTGGTGATATTTAATCACAGCTGGTTTTTTATTTGTTTGCTAAACAAACCAAAAAAATTGAAAATTAAAAAAAAAAAAAAATCATGTTTAATAGTTTGTTATAAAATTTTGCAAACATGCAATTGTTCTCCTTCATTGATATGCGCTGATGAGGCGGCACTTGTGGGCACTGATACGCTGCACTTGTGGGCACTGATACGCTGCACTTGTGGGCACTGATAGTCTGCACTGGTGGGCACTAATAGGCACAGATAAGGTGGCACATATGGGGATAGATAAGGCCACTGATAAGGTGGCACGGGTGGGTGACACTGATGGGTGGCGCTGATAGGTACCACTGATAGATGGCACTGATGGGCACTGATAGGTGGCACTGATGTGCACCACTGTTTTTGAGGCACTGATTGTGGTCACTGATAGGTACCACTGATAGGTGGCAGTGATGGGCACTGGTAGGTGACACTGATGGGCACTGGCAGGTGACAGTGATGGGCACTGATGTGCAACACTGTTGTTGAGGCACTGATTGTGGTCACTGATAGGTGACACTGTGGGCACTGATGGGTGGCACTGTGGGCACTGATGGTTGGTGCTGGTGGGCACTGGTAGGCAGCACTGTTGCCTATTGGTGGGCACTGAGGATCTGGCAGCAACGTGCCATGATGTCCCTCTCACAGCCGCCGGTGATCGGCTTTTTTTTTCTCTTCACGCTGTCAGCGAGAGGTGAAAAGATAGCCGATTACCGGCTCTGTTGACATCACATGATCAGCTGTCATTGGCTGCCAGCTGATCACATGGTAAGAGGCCAGGATCGACCCCTTACTCCGATCTGTGATCCAGTGACTCTCATAGACTCGCTGATCTCAAAGCGCGCCGCACACTCGCTGCAGGGGGCGCTCAGGCCATTCAGGCATCGGGAGGATAATAGACGCACTCCTGGCAAAGCAAGTCCGCACTGTTGCCGTCATTCGGCTATAGCGTGGATCTGAAGTGGTTAATCTTAGCACATGTGCAATGTGCACACGCATGAGCGGGACTCTGCACTGGCCTTTTGATGATAGAAATCCGGTTTACCTTACAGAGCGGGTGAGAGCGGGTGAGAGCGGGAGAGAGCGGGTGAGAGAGCGGGAGAGAGCGGGTGAGAGCGGGAGAGAGCGGGAGAGAGCGGGTCCCCGCACATTTGTTTTTTGTAAGAACACATTTTTTTATTTGTATCATTGGAAAGGTTTTCTGCATTCAGCGTGCATATTGATCATATTGAGCATATTGAGCATATTGATCATATTGAGCATATTGATCATATTGAGCATATTGATCATATTGAGCATATTGATCATATTGAGCATATTGAGCATATTGAGCATATTGATCATATTGAACATATTGAGCATATTGAGCATATTGATCATATTGATCATATTGAGCATATTGAGCATATTGATCATATTGAGCATATTGAGCATATTGAACATATTGATCATATTGAGCATATTGATCATATTGATCATATTAAGCATATTGAGCATATTGATCATATTGAGCATATTGAGCATATTGAACATATTGATCATATTGAGCATATTGATCATATTGAGCATATTGATCATATTGAGCATATTGAGCGCTGGTCGCCATGTGGTGATTTGCTGCACTTTATTTATTGGCACCGCATAGAATCTCTTTCTAGCACTTTTTTCAGGTGCGCCTTTCTTTTTTTTTCACCTTTTTGTTGCGGTTTTTGTGGTGAGTTGGCGGGGAGTCCGTGTTTACCTTCGTCTGTTTGATGGGCATTCACATTAGTATAGTGAATGGTAACAGGAGTGGGGGATGGGGAATTAGTGGGTGTGGTTTGGACTATTATTCTATTATGTCCATCATATACCCCACCTGTATGAGTATTGTGTATGGAGTGTGTCCTATAATCTGAACGTTTAACGTTATATACATGACCTACACTAGAGAAAAAGGCGAATCCACTGCGCACTACAAGTGCACTTGGAGGTGCAGTCGCTGTAGATCTGAGGGGAAGCTCTGCTGATTTCTATCATCCAATCACGTGCAACCAAAAATGCTGTTTATTATTTCCCCTCAGATCTACAGTGACTGGATTTCCCTTTAATAAATAAACTCCCATGACTACCTGGCTGAGACCACCATGTTGCTAATGCCATCATGGTTCCCTTATGAGATAATGGGGGGAGGGGTTTGGGAGCCGATGATCTCTCCCTTTAATCACTTTCCTACCGGGCACTTTCACCCCCTTCCTGCCCAGGACAATTTTCAGATTTCAGCCCCATCTCCCTTTGAATGACAATTACGCAGTCATGTAACATTGTACACATAGGACGTTTTTATCACTTTTGTTCACACAAATAGAACCTTTTTTTGGTGGTATTTAATAACCACTGGAGGGGGAGGGGGGGGGGGGTATTTTTTTGCTAAATAAACTAAAAAAGACTGAAAATTTTGAAAAACATAAAAAGTTTTCATAGTTTGTTATAAAATTCTGGAAATGTTATTTTTTCTCCTTAACAGATGTGCACTGGTGGGCACTGATGAGGCAGCACTGGTGATTACACATCGGCAGCACTGGTGGGCACACATTGGCAGCACTGGTGGGCACAGTTGGGACTGCCCTGATTATCAGTGTAGATGTCCCTTTAACAGAAGCCGTTTATCGGCTCTCCTCTCCTCATGCTGTGAGCGGGAGGAAAGGCGCGCCAATTACCGACTTCTATTTACATCCGCGATCAGCTGTGATTGGATACAGCTGCTCATGTGATAAAGAGCCACTGATTGGCTTTTTACCACATGAGCAGATTATAGTCCTCTTCCCCTCCCCCATGATGACATCACGGAGCTGGTGGATGTTGGAGACCTTCCCCTCCTCCACCTTCCGTCTGAGGATGTCCCACAGATGATCAATAGGGTTTAGGTCTGGAGACATGCTTGGCCAGTCCATCACCTTTACCCTCAGCTTCTTTAGCAAGGCAGTGGTGGTGTTGGAGGTGTGTTTGGGGTGGTTATCATGTTGGAATACTGCCCTGCGGTCCAGTCTCTGAAGGGAGGGGATCATGCTCTGCTTCAGTATGTCACAGTACATGTTGGCATTCATGGTCCCCTCAATGATCTGTAGCCCCCCAGTGCCGGCAGCACTCATGCAGCCCCAGACCATGACACCCCCACCACCATGCCTGACTGTAGACAAGACACACTTGTCTTTGTCCTCCTCACCTGGTTGCCCCCACACACGCTTGTCACCATCTGACACCAAATACCTTTATCTTGGTCTCATCAGACCACAGGACATGGTTCCAGTAATCCATCTCCTTAGTCTGCTTGTCTTCAGCAAACTGTTTGTGGTCTTTCTTGTGCATCATCTTTAGAAGAGGCTTCCTTCTGGGATGACAGCCATGCAGACCAATTTGATGCAGTGTGCGGCGTATGGTCTGAGCACTGACAGGCTGACCCCCCACCCCTACAACCTCTGCAGCAATGCTGGCAGCACTCATACGTCTATTTCCCAAAGACAACCTCTGGATATGACGCTGAGCACGTGACCTCAACTTCTCTGGTGGACCATGGCGAGGCCTGTTCTGAGGGGAACCCGTCCTGTTATACCGCTGTATGGTCTTGGCCACCGTGCTGCAGCTCAGTTTCAGGGTCTCTGCGATCTTCTTATAGCCTAGACCATCTTTATGTAGAGCAACAATTCTTATATCAGATCCTCAGAGAGTTCTTTGCCATGAGGTGCCATGTTGTACTTCCAGTGACCAGTATGAGAGAGTGAGAGCGATAACACCAAATTTAACACACCTGCTCCCCATTCACACCTGAGAACTTGCAACACTAACGAGTCACATGACACCGGGGAGGGAAAATGGCCAGTTGGGCCCCAATTTGGTCATTTTCAATTAGGGGTGTCCTGACTTTTGTTGCCAGCGGTTTAGACATTAATGGCTGTGTGTTGAGTTATTTTGAGGGGACAGGAAATTTACACTGTTATACAAGCTGTACACTCACTACTTTACATTGTAGACAAGTGTCATTTCTTCAGTGTTGTCACATGAAAAGAGAGAAGAAAAGAGTTACAAGAATGTGACTGAGGGGTGTACTTACTTTTGTCAGATGCTGTATATATGGGATTCTGCATTTCCAGGCAGGCTGTGCTGTGATTCCTCAGATCACATGCTGATCACCGGGTCTCGGCCAATGACTGACCGCCGGCGATTGGCTCTGAGGTTCACTGAACACAACTCTGTGAATGTAAACAACACAGAGCTGTATTCAGTGACGAGGGATCTCTGCTAAGCAGGGAATGAAAGCAGCTCGATCCTCAGTAAATGCAGCACACAGTACACACATAAACACTGGCTACTTACATATTTAACCCCTTGATCAACCTAGATGTTACCCCCTTCCAGCCCAGTGTCATTAGTACAGTGACAGTACATATTATTAGCCATGATCACTGTATTAGTGTCACTGGTGATGTCATTTAGTTCCCCCCAGGATCAGTTAGTGTCAGATTTCCCGCTGCCCTATCACAGTCCCAGTAAAGATTGCTGTTCACTGCCAATACATGCAGAGCCGAGTATTTTTGGGTCCATAGACATCAACAGAAACGCATCAAAAACAATTGTACTTGTGTTTTTTATGCATTTCTGTTGGGGTTTTGTGTTAAAAAAAAAAAAAAGTATGAAAAATGTGGTGGTGTAAACTTAGCCATTGGCCATTAATGTAAGAGGGACAATCTTTCCATTGGCCATTAATGTAAGAGGGACATTCTTTCCATTGGCCATTAATGTAAGAGGGACAATCTTTCCATTGGCCATTAATGTAAGAGGGACAATCTTTCCATTGGCCATTAATGTAAGAGGGACATTCTTTCCATTGGCCATTAATGTAAGAGGGACAATCTTTCCATTGGCCATTAATGTAAGAGGGACATTCTTTCCATTGGCCATTAATGTAAGAGGGACATTCTTTCCATTGGCCATTAATGTAAGAGGGACATTCTTTCCATTGGCCATTAATGTAAGAGGGACAATCTTTCCATTGGCCATTAAGGTAAGAGGGACATTCTTTCCATTCGGCATTCATGTAATGCCGCGTACACACGGGCGGACTGTATGGCCTACTTAGTCCGTCGAAACACATTTCAACGGACAATCCGCTCGTGTGTGGGCTTCAGCGGACTTTTTCAGCGTGCAGTCTGGCGAACTAAGTATTTTGGATTTTTCAAAATTCTGTCCGTCATACTTTGGTTTCAGCGGACAATCCGCTCGTCAGTATGCTAGTTCGACGGACTAAGAATGTCGCATGCTCAGAAATGATTTACACGGCGGAAGGGTGCTTTGCTGTGTATTGGACTTCCTATTTCTAGTCCTGTCGTACGTGCTGTACACGTCATCGCGCAAGCTTTCGACGGACTGTTTGGCTATCCGTGTGTGGTCAAGTCCGTTCAGTGGAAAGTATGACGGACTGTCCGTAGGATTGTATGACGGACTAAGTATGCCATACAGTCCGCCCGTGTGTACGCGGCATAAGAGGTACATTCTTTCCATTGGCCATTAATGTAAGAGGGACCTTCTTTCCATTGGCCATTAATGTAAGAGGAACATTCTTTCCATTGGGCATTAATGTAAGAGGGACATTCTTTCCATTGGACATTAATGTAAGAGGGACATTCTTTCCATTGGCCATTAATGTAAGAGGAACATTCTTTCCATTGGGCATTAATGTAAGAGGGACATTCTTTCCATTGGACATTAATGTAAGAGGGACATTCTTTCCATTGGCCATTAATGTAAGAGGAACATTCTTTCCATTGGGCATTAATGTAAGAGGAACATTCTTTCCATTGGCCATTAATGTAAGAGGAACATTCTTTCCATTGGGCATTAATGTAAGAGGAACATTCTTTCCATTGGGCATTAATGTAAGAGGAACATTCTTTCCATTGGGCATTAATGTAAGAGGGACATACTTTCCATTGGCCATTAATGTAAGAGGGACAATCTTCCCATTGGCCATTAATGTAAGATGGACATTCTTTCCATTGGCCATTAATGTAAGATGGACATTCTTTCCATTGGCCATTAATGTAAGAGGGATAATCTTTCCATTGGGCATTAATGTAAGAGGGACATACTTTCCATTGGCCATTAATGTAAGAGGGACATTCTTTCCATTGGCCATTAATGTAAGATGGACGTTCTTTCCATTGGCCATTAATGTAAGAGGGACATACTTTCCATTGGCCATTAATGTAAGAGGTACAATCTTTCCAATGGCCATTAATGTAAGAGGGACATTCTTTTCATTGGCCATTAATGTAAGAGGTACAATCTTTCCATTGGCCATTAATGTAAGAGGGATAATCTTTCCATTGGCCATTAATGTAAGAGGTACAATCTTTCCAATGGCCATTAATGTAAGATGGACATTCTTTCCATTGGCCATTAATGTAAGAGGGATAATCTTTCCATTGGCCATTAATGTAAGAGGGATAATCTTTCCATTGGGCATTAATGTAAGAGGGACATACTTTCCATTGGCCATTAATGTAAGAGGGACAATCTTTCCAATGGCCATTAATGTAAGATGGACATTCTTTCCATTGGCCATTAATGTAAGAGGGATAATCTTTCCATTGGCCATTAATGTAAGAGGGATAATCTTTCCATTGGGCATTAATGTAAGAGGGACATACTTTCCATTGGCCATTAATGTAAGAGGGACAATCTTCCCATTGGCCATTAATGTAAGATGGACATTCTTTCCATTGGCCATTAATGTAAGAGGGATATTCTTTCCATTGGCCATTAATGTAAGAGGGACATTCTTTTCATTGGCCATTAATGTAAGAGGTACAATCTTTCCATTGGCCATTAATGTAAGATGGACATTCTTCCCATTGGCCATTAATGTAAGAGGGACAATCTTTCCATTGGGCATTAATGTAAGAGGGACATTCTTTCCATTGGCCATTAATGTAAGAGGGATAATCTTTCCATTGGGCATTAATGTAAGAGGGACATTCTTTCCATTGGCCATTAATGTAAGAGGTACAATCTTTCCAATGGCCATTAATGTAAGATGGACATTCTTCCCATTGGCCATTAATGTAAGAGGGACAATCTTTCCATTGGGCATTAATGTAAGAGGGACATTCTTTCCATTGGGCATTAATGTAAGAGGGACATACTTTCCATTGGCCATTAATGTAAGAGGGACATTCTTTCCATTGGCCATTAATGTAAGAGGGACATTCTTTTCATTGGCCATTAATGTAAGAGGTACAATCTTTCCATTGGCCATTAATGTAAGATGGACATTCTTCCCATTGGCCATTAATGTAAGAGGGACAATCTTTCCATTGGGCATTAATGTAAGAGGGACATTCTTTCCATTGGCCATTAATGTAAGAGGGATAATCTTTCCATTGGGCATTAATGTAAGAGGGACATTCTTTCCATTGGCCATTAATGTAAGAGGTACAATCTTTCCAATGGCCATTAATGTAAGAGGGACATTCTTTCCATTGGCCATTAATGTAAGATGGACGTTCTTTCCATTGGCCATTAATGTAAGAGGGACATTCTTTCCTTTGGCCATTAATGTAAGATGGACTTTCTTTCCATTGGCCATTAATGTAAGAGGGACATTCTTTCCATTGGCCATTAATGTAAGAGGGATAATCTTTCCATTGGGCATTAATGTAAGAGGGACATTCTTTCCATTGGCCATTAATGTAAGAGGGACATTCTTTCCATTGGCCATTAATGTAAGAGGGATAATCTTTCCATTGGCCATTAATGTAAGAGGGACATTCTTTCCATTGGCCATTAATGTAAGAGGGATAATCTTTCCATTGGGCATTAATGTAAGAGGGACATTCTTTCCATTGGCCATTAATGTAAGAGGGACAATCTTTCCATTGGGCATTAATGTAAGAGGGACATTCTTTCCATTGGCCATTAATGTAAGAGGTACAATCTTTCCAATGGCCATTAATGTAAGAGGGACATTCTTTCCATTGGCCATTAATGTAAGAGGGATAATCTTTCCATTGGGCATTAATGTAAGAGGGACATTCTTTCCATTGGCCATTAATGTAAGAGGGACATTCTTTCCTTTGGCCATTAATGTAAGATGGACTTTCTTTCCATTGGCCATTAATGTAAGAGGGACATTCTTTCCATTGGCCATTAATGTAAGAGGGATAATCTTTCCATTGGGCATTAATGTAAGAGGGATAATCTTTCCATTGGCCATTAATGTAAGAGGTACAATCTTTCCAATGGCCATTAATGTAAGAGGGACATTCTTTCCATTGGCCATTAATGTAAGAGGGAAAATCTTTCCATTGGGCATTAATGTAAGAGGGACATTCTTTCCAATGGCCATTAATGTAAGAGGGACATTCTTTCCTTTGGCCATTAATGTAAGATGGACTTTCTTTCCATTGGCCATTAATGTAAGAGGGACATTCTTTTCATTGGCCATTAATGTAAGAGGGACATTCTTTCCATTGGCCATTAATGTAAGAGGGACATTCTTTCCATTGGCCATTAATGTAAGAGGGACATTCTTTCCAATGGCCATTAATGTAAGAGGGACATTCTTTCCTTTGGCCATTAATGTAAGATGGACTTTCTTTCCATTGGCCATTAATGTAAGAGGGACATTCTTTTCATTGGCCATTAATGTAAGAGGGACATTCTTTCCATTGGCCATTAATGTAAGAGGGACATTCTTTTCATTGGCCATTAATGTAAGATGGACATTCTTTCCATTGGCCATTAATGTAAGAGGCATAATCTTTCCATTGGCCATTAATGTAAGAGGGACAATCTTCCCATTGGCCATTAATGTAAGAGGGACATTCTTTCCATTGGCCATTAATGTAAGAGGGACAATCTTTCCTTTGGCCATTAATGTAAGAGGCATAATCTTTCCATTGGCCATTAATGTAAGAGGGACAATCTTTCCATTGGCCATTAATGTAAGAGGGACATTCTTTCCATTGGCCATTAATGTAAGAGGGACAATCTTTCCATTGGGCATTAATGTAAGAGGGACAATCTTCCCATTGGCCATTAATGTAAGAGGGACAATCTTTCCATTGGGCATTAATGTAAGAGGGACATTCTTTTCATTGGCCATTAATGTAAGAGGAACATTCTTTTCATTGGCCATTAATGTAAGAGGTACAATCTTTCCATTGGCCATTAATGTAAGATGGACATTCTTCCCATTGGCCATTAATGTAAGAGGGACATTCTTTCCATTGGCCATTAATGTAAGATGGACATTCTTTCCATTGGCCATTAATGTAAGAGGGATAATCTTTCCATTGGGCATTAATGTAAGAGGGACATACTTTTCATTGGCCATTAATGTAAGAGGGACATTCCATTGGCTATTAATGTAAGAGGGACATTCTTTCCATTGGCCATTAATGTAAGAGGGACATTCTTTCCATTGGCCATTAATGTAAGAGGGACATTCTTCCCATTGGCCATTAATGTAAGAGGGACATTCTTTCCATTGGCCATTAATGTAAGATGGACATTCTTTCCATTGGCCATTAATGTAAGAGGTATAATCTTTCCATTGGGCATTAATGTAAGAGGGACATACTTTTCATTGGCCATTAATGTAAGAGGGACATTCTTTTCATTGGTCATTAATGTAAGAGGGACATTCTTTCCATTGGCCATTAATGTAAGAGGGACATTCTTTCCATTGGCCATTAATGTAAGAGGGACATTCTTCCCATTGGCCATTAATGTAAGAGGGACATTCTTTCCATTGCCCATTAATGTAAGATGGACATTCTTTCCATTGGCCATTAATGTAAGAGGGATAATCTTTCCATTGGGCATTAATGTAAGAGGGACATACTTTTAATTGGCCATTAATGTAAGAGGGACATTCTTTCCATTGGCCATTAATGTAAGAGGGATATACTTTCTATTGGGCATTAATGTAAGAGGGACATGCTTTTCATTGGCCATTAATGTAAGAGGGACATTCTTTTCATTGGCCATTAATGTAAGAGGGACATTCTTTTCATTGGCCATTAATGTAAGAGGGACATTCTTTCCATTGGCCATTAATGTAAGAGGGACAATCTTTCCATTGGCCATTAATGTAAGAGGGACATTCTTTCCATTGGCCATTAATGTAAGAGGGACATTCTTTCCATTGGCCATTAATGTAAGAGGGACAATCTTTCCATTGGGCATTAATGTAAGATGGACATTCTTTCCATTGGCCATTAATGTAAGAGGGACAATCTTTCCATTGGGCATTAATGTAAGAGGGACATACTTTTCATTGGCCATTAATGTAAGAGGGACATTCTTTCCATTGGGCATTAATGTAAGAGGTACAATCTTTCCATTGGCCATTAATGTAAGATGGACATTCTTCCTATTGGCCATTAATGTAAGAGAGAAATTCTTTCCATTGGCCATTAATGTAAGATGGACATTCTTTCCATTGGCCATTAATGTAAGAGGGACATTCTTTCCATTGGGCATTAATGTAAGAAGGACATACTTTTCATTGGCCATTAATGTAAGAGGGACATTCTTTCCATTGGCCATTAATGTAAGAGGGATAATCTTTCCATTGGGCATTAATGTAAGAGGGACATACATTTCATTGGCCATTAATGTAAGAGGGACATTCTTTTCATTGGCCATTAATGTAAGAGGGACATTCTTTCCATTGGCCATTAATGTAAGAGGGACATTCTTTCCATTGGCCATTAATGTAAGAGGGATAATCTTTCCATTGGGCATTAATGTAAGAGGGACATACTTTTCATTGGCCATTAATGTAAGAGGGACATTCTTTTCATTGGCCATTAATGTAAGATGGACATTCTTTCCATTGGCCATTAATGTAAGAGGGACAATCTTTCCATTGGCCATTAATGTAAGAGGGACATTCTTTCCATTGGCCATTAATGTAAGAGGGACAATCTTTCCATTGGTCATTAA
Organism: Lithobates pipiens; assembly: GCA_037367395.1. Classification (NCBI taxonomy): domain Eukaryota; kingdom Metazoa; phylum Chordata; class Amphibia; order Anura; family Ranidae; genus Lithobates; species Lithobates pipiens. The sequence goes on from JAZDVW010001694.1 coordinate 221,303, forward strand.
TGTAAGAGGGACATTCTTTTCATTGGCCATTAATGTAAGAGGTACAATCTTTTCATTGGCCATTAATGTAAGAGGGACAATCTTTCCATTGGCCATTAATGTAAGAGGGACATTCTTTCCATTGGCCATTAATGTAAGAGGGACATTCTTTCCATTGGCCATTAATGTAAGAGGGACATTCTTTCCATTGGCCATTAATGTAAGAGGGACATTCTTTCCATTGGCCATTAATGTAAGATGGACATTCTTTCCATTGGCCATTAATGTAAGAGGGACATTCTTTCCATTGGTCATTAATGTAAGAGGGACATTCTTTCCATTGGCCATTAATGTAAGAGGGACATTCTTTCCATTGGCCATTAATGTAAGAGGGACAATCTTTCCATTGGCCATTAATGTAAGAGGGACATTCTTTTCATTGGCCATTAATGTAAGAGGGACATTCTTTCCATTGGCCATTAATGTAAGAGGGACAATCTTTCCATTGCCCATTAATGTAAGAGGAACATTCTTTCCATTGGCCATTAATGTAAGAGGGACAATCTTTCCATTGGGCATTAATGTAAGAGGGACATTCTTTTCATTGGCCATTAATGTAAGAGGTACAATCTTTCCATTGGGCATTAATGTAAGAGGGACAATCTTTCCATTGGGCATTAATGTAAGAGGGACATTCTTTTCATTGGCCATTAATGTAAGAGGTACAATCTTTCCATTGGGCATTAATGTAAGAGGGACAATCTTTCCATTGGCCATTAATGTAAGAGGGACATTCTTTCCATTGGCCATAAATGTAAGAGGGACATTCTTTCCATTGGCCATTAATGTAAGATGGACATTCTTTCCATTGGCCATTAATGTAAGAGGGACATTCTTTTCATTGGCCATTAATGTAAGAGGGACATACTTTTCATTGGCCATTAATGTAAGAGGGACATTCTTTCCATTGGCCATTAATGTAAGAGGGACATTCTTTCCATTGGCCATTAATGTAAGAGGGACATTCTTTCCATTGGCCATTAATGTAAGATGGACATTCTTTCCATTGGCTATTAATGTAAGAGGGACATTCTTTCCATTGGCCATTAATGTAAGAGGGATAATCTTTCCATTGGGCATTAATGTAAGAGGGACATTCTTTCCATTGGCCATTAATGTAAGAGGGACATTCTTTCCATTGGCCATTAATGTAAGAGGGACAATCTTTCCATTGGGCATTAATGTAAGATGGACATTCTTTCCATTGGGCATTAATGTAAGAGGGACATACTTTTCATTGGCCATTAATGTAAGAGGGACATTCTTTCCATTGGGCATTAATGTAAGAGGTACAATCTTTCCATTGGCCATTAATGTAAGATGGACATTCTTCCTATTGGCCATTAATGTAAGAGAGAAATTCTTTCCATTGGCCATTAATGTAAGAGGGACATTCTTTCCATTGGGCATTAATGTAAGAAGGACATACTTTTCATTGGCCATTAATGTAAGAGGGACATTCTTTCCATTGGCCATTAATGTAAGAGGGATAATCTTTCCATTGGGCATTAATGTAAGAGGGACATACTTTTCATTGGCCATTAATGTAAGAGGGACATTCTTTTCATTGGCCATTAATGTAAGAGGGACATTCTTTCCATTGGCCATTAATGTAAGAGGGACATTCTTTCCATTGGCCATTAATGTAAGAGGGATAATCTTTCCATTGGGCATTAATGTAAGAGGGACATACTTTTCATTGGCCATTAATGTAAGAGGGACATTCTTTTCATTGGCCATTAATGTAAGATGGACATTCTTTCCATTGGCCATTAATGTAAGAGGGACAATCTTTCCATTGGCCATTAATGTAAGAGGGACATTCTTTCCATTGGCCATTAATGTAAGAGGGACAATCTTTCCATTGGTCATTAATGTAAGAGGGACATTCTTTTCATTGGCCATTAATGTAAGAGGTACAATCTTTCCATTGGCCATTAATGTAAGAGGGACATTCTTTCCATTGGCCATTAATGTAAGAGGGACATTCTTTCCATTGGCCATTAATGTAAGAGGGACATTCTTTCCATTGGCCATTAATGTAAGAGGGACATTCTTTCCATTGGCCATTAATGTAAGATGGACATTCTTTCCATTGGCCATTAATGTAAGAGGGACATTCTTTCCATTGGTCATTAATGTAAGAGGGACATTCTTTCCATTGGCCATTAATGTAAGAGGGACATTCTTTCCATTGGCCATTAATGTAAGAGGGACAATCTTTCCATTGGCCATTAATGTAAGAGGGACATTCTTTTCATTGGCCATTAATGTAAGAGGGACATTCTTTCCATTGGCCATTAATGTAATATGGACTTTCTTTCCATTGGCCATTAATGTAAGAGGGACAATCTTTCCATTGCCCATTAATGTAAGAGGAACATTCTTTCCATTGGCCATTAATGTAAGAGGGACAATCTTTCCATTGGGCATTAATGTAAGAGGGACATTCTTTTCATTGGCCATTAATGTAAGAGGTACAATCTTTCCATTGGGCATTAATGTAAGAGGGACAATCTTTCCATTGGGCATTAATGTAAGAGGGACATTCTTTTCATTGGCCATTAATGTAAGAGGTACAATCTTTCCATTGGGCATTAATGTAAGAGGGACAATCTTTCCATTGGCCATTAATGTAAGAGGGACATTCTTTCCATTGGCCATTAATGTAAGAGGGACATTCTTTCCATTGGCCATTAATGTAAGAGGGACATTCTTTCCATTGGCCATTAATGTAAGAGGGACATTCTTTTCATTGGCCATTAATGTAAGAGGGACATACTTTTCATTGGCCATTAATGTAAGAGGGACAATCTTTCCATTGGCCATTAATGTAAGAGGGACATTCTTTCCATTGGCCATTAATGTAAGAGGGACATTCTTTCCATTGGCCATTAATGTAAGAGGGACATTCTTTCCATTGGCCATTAATGTAAGATGGACATTCTTTCCATTGGCTATTAATGTAAGAGGGACATTCTTTCCATTGGCCATTAATGTAAGAGGGATAATCTTTCCATTGGGCATTAATGTAAGAGGGACATTCTTTCCATTGGCCATTAATGTAAGAGGGACATTCTTTCCATTGGCCATTAATGTAAGAGGGACATTCTTTCCATTGGCCATTAATGTAAGAGGGACAATCTTTCCATTGGGCATTAATGTAAGATGGACATTCTTTCCATTGGCCATTAATGTAAGAGGGACAATCTTTCCATTGGGCATTAATGTAAGAGGGACATACTTTTCATTGGCCATTAATGTAAGAGGGACATTCTTTCCATTGGGCATTAATGTAAGAGGTACAATCTTTCCATTGGCCATTAATGTAAGATGGACATTCTTCCTATTGGCCATTAATGTAAGAGAGAAATTCTTTCCATTGGCCATTAATGTAAGATGGACATTCTTTCCATTGGCCATTAATGTAAGAGGGACATTCTTTCCATTGGGCATTAATGTAAGAAGGACATACTTTTCATTGGCCATTAATGTAAGAGGGACATTCTTTCCATTGGCCATTAATGTAAGAGGGATAATCTTTCCATTGGGCATTAATGTAAGAGGGACATACTTTTCATTGGCCATTAATGTAAGAGGGACATTCTTTTCATTGGCCATTAATGTAAGAGGGACATTCTTTCCATTGGCCATTAATGTAAGAGGGACATTCTTTCCATTGGCCATTAATGTAAGAGGGATAATCTTTCCATTGGGCATTAATGTAAGAGGGACATACTTTTCATTGGCCATTAATGTAAGAGGGACATTCTTTTCATTGGCCATTAATGTAAGATGGACATTCTTTCCATTGGCCATTAATGTAAGAGGGACAATCTTTCCATTGGCCATTAATGTAAGAGGGACATTCTTTCCATTGGCCATTAATGTAAGAGGGACAATCTTTCCATTGGTCATTAATGTAAGAGGGACATTCTTTTCATTGGCCATTAATGTAAGAGGTACAATCTTTTCATTGGCCATTAATGTAAGAGGGACAATCTTTCCATTGGCCATTAATGTAAGAGGGACATTCTTTCCATTGGCCATTAATGTAAGAGGGACATTCTTTCCATTGGCCATTAATGTAAGAGGGACATTCTTTCCATTGGCCATTAATGTAAGATGGACATTCTTTCCATTGGCCATTAATGTAAGAGGGACATTCTTTCCATTGGTCATTAATGTAAGAGGGACATTCTTTCCATTGGCCATTAATGTAAGAGGGACATTCTTTCCATTGGCCATTAATGTAAGAGGGACAATCTTTCCATTGGCCATTAATGTAAGAGGGACATTCTTTTCATTGGCCATTAATGTAAGAGGGACATTCTTTCCATTGGCCATTAATGTAATATGGACTTTCTTTCCATTGGCCATTAATGTAAGAGGGACAATCTTTCCATTGCCCATTAATGTAAGAGGAACATTCTTTCCATTGGCCATTAATGTAAGAGGGACAATCTTTCCATTGGGCATTAATGTAAGAGGGACATTCTTTTCATTGGCCATTAATGTAAGAGGTACAATCTTTCCATTGGGCATTAATGTAAGAGGGACAATCTTTCCATTGGGCATTAATGTAAGAGGGACATTCTTTTCATTGGCCATTAATGTAAGAGGTACAATCTTTCCATTGGGCATTAATGTAAGAGGGACATTCTTTCCATTGGCCATTAATGTAAGAGGGACATTCTTTCCATTGGCCATTAATGTAAGATGGACATTCTTTCCATTGGCCATTAATGTAAGAGGGACATTCTTTTCATTGGCCATTAATGTAAGAGGGACATACTTTTCATTGGCCATTAATGTAAGAGGGACAATCTTTCCATTGGCCATTAATGTAAGAGGGACATTCTTTCCATTGGCCATTAATGTAAGAGGGACATTCTTTCCATTGGCCATTAATGTAAGAGGGACATTCTTTCCATTGGCCATTAATGTAAGATGGACATTCTTTCCATTGGCTATTAATGTAAGAGGGACATTCTTTCCATTGGCCATTAATGTAAGAGGGATAATCTTTCCATTGGGCATTAATGTAAGAGGGACATACTTTTAATTGGCCATTAATGTAAGAGGGACATTCTTTCCATTGGCCATTAATGTAAGAGGGATATACTTTCCATTGGGCATTAATGTAAGAGGGACATGCTTTTCATTGGCCATTAATGTAAGAGGGACATTCTTTTCATTGGCCATTAATGTAAGAGGGACATTCTTTTCATTGGCCATTAATGTAAGAGGGACATTCTTTCCATTGGCCATTAATGTAAGAGGGACAATCTTTCCATTGGCCATTAATGTAAGAGGGACATTCTTTCCATTGGCCATTAATGTAAGAGGGACAATCTTTCCATTGGGCATTAATGTAAGATGGACATTCTTTCCATTGGCCATTAATGTAAGAGGGACAATCTTTCCATTGGGCATTAATGTAAGAGGGACATACTTTTCATTGGCCATTAATGTAAGAGGGACATTCTTTCCATTGGGCATTAATGTAAGAGGTACATTCTTTCCATTGGCCATTAATGTAAGAGGGACAATCTTTCCATTGGGCATTAATGTAAGATGGACATTCTTTCCATTGGCCATTAATGTAAGAGGGACAATCTTTCCATTGGGCATTAATGTAAGAGGGACATTCTTTCCATTGGCCATTAATGTAAGAGGGACAATCTTTCCATTGGGCATTAATGTAAGATGGACATTCTTTCCATTGGCCATTAATGTAAGAGGGACAATCTTTCCATTGGGCATTAATGTAAGAGGGACATACTTTTCATTGGCCATTAATGTAAGAGGGACATTCTTTCCATTGGCCATTAATGTAAGATGGACATTCTTCCTATTGGCCATTAATGTAAGAGAGAAATTCTTTCCATTGGCCATTAATGTAAGATGGACATTCTTTCCATTGGCCATTAATGTAAGAGGGACATTCTTTCCATTGGGCATTAATGTAAGAAGGACATACTTTTCATTGGCCATTAATGTAAGAGGGACATTCTTTCCATTGGCCATTAATGTAAGAGGGATAATCTTTCCATTCGGCATTAATGTAAGAGGGACATACTTTTCATTGGCCATTAATGTAAGAGGGACATTCTTTTCATTGGCCATTAATGTAAGAGGGACATTCTTTCCATTGGCCATTAATGTAAGAGGGACATTCTTTCCATTGGCCATTAATGTAAGAGGGATAATCTTTCCATTGGGCATTAATGTAAGAGGGACATACTTTTCATTGGCCATTAATGTAAGAGGGACATTCTTTTCATTGGCCATTAATGTAAGATGGACATTCTTTCCATTGGCCATTAATGTAAGAGGGACAATCTTTCCATTGGCCATTAATGTAAGAGGGACATTCTTTCCATTGGCCATTAATGTAAGAGGGACAATCTTTCCATTGGTCATTAATGTAAGAGGGACATTCTTTTCATTGGCCATTAATGTAAGAGGGACATTCTTTCCATTGGCCATTAATGTAATATGGACTTTCTTTCCATTGGCCATTAATGTAAGAGGGACAATCTTTCCATTGCCCATTAATGTAAGAGGAACATTCTTTCCATTGGCCATTAATGTAAGAGGGACAATCTTTCCATTGGGCATTAATGTAAGAGGGACATTCTTTTCATTGGCCATTAATGTAAGAGGTACAATCTTTTCATTGGCCATTAATGTAAGAGGGACAATCTTTCCATTGGGCATTAATGTAAGAGGGACATTCTTTTCATTGGCCATTAATGTAAGAGGTACAATCTTTCCATTGGGCATTAATGTAAGAGGGACAATCTTTCCATTGGCCATTAATGTAAGAGGGACATTCTTTCCATTGGCCATTAATGTAAGCGGGACATTCTTTTCATTGGCCATTAATGTAAGAGGGACATTCTTTTCATTGGCCATTAATGTAAGAGGGACATTCTTTTCATTGGCCATTAATGTAAGAGGGACATTCTTTCCATTGGCCATTAATGTAAGATGGACATTCTTTCCATTGGCCATTAATGTAAGATGGACATTCTTTCCATTGGCCATTAATGTAAGATGGACATTCTTTCCATTGGCCATTAATGTAAGAGGGACATTCTTTCCATTGGCCATTAATGTAAGAGGGACATTCTTTCCATTGGCCATTAATGTAAGAGGGACATTCTTTCCATTGGCCATTAATGTAAGAGGGACATTCTTTCCATTGGCCATTAATGTAAGAGGGACATTCTTTTCATTGGCCATTAATGTAAGAGGGACATTCTTTCCATTGGCCATTAATGTAAGAGGGACATTCTTTCCATTGGCCATTAATGTAAGAGGGACATTCTTTCCATTGGCCATTAATGTAAGAGGGACATTCTTTTCATTGGCCATTAATGTAAGAGGGACATTCTTTCCATTGGCCATTAATGTAAGGGGGACATTCTTTTCATTGGCCATTAATGTAAGGGGGACATTCTTTCCATTGGCCATTAATGTAAGAGGGACAATCTTTCCTCCATTGGCCATTAATGTAAAGAGTCATCCTTCCCACTGACTCCTCTGAAAATTATTTCCAGGGTTCTCTTGGTGTAAAAGGATTGATAAAGGTTGATAATAGATGTCGGCATATAAAAAGGGCAGACCAGGCAGCTGACCGGCCCCAGACTACACTTAACATGCGTATATATACACCTATAGCCTATACCTGCAAACATTATACCTGATGCCTCATTTACAGAGACTAGACTTATGGCTTTTCCTACCGCCATCCCATGGCTGAAGGGGGATCTAGTGGTGAAGTATGAGGCGAGATTCCTCACCCTGCTCTCATTCCTCGTTATATTTATTATTAGAGAAAGGAAGAAAAAAAAACCTTCGCATACAAAGACAATTAAGGTACGACCAATCTTTATTGGAGATAAATCTATAGAAGGAAATGATTGTTGGGCTTCGGAGAACATTGGAGGTCAGTCACGGTTGTCCTAGAACTCCTCAAAGGCAGGCCCTTTTTACACTAACCCTAAACCTTAAGATGATTCAGAGGAAGGCGAAAACCCCCCCAGCCAGATGGGCTCTAAGAGGGGGGAAAAATTCCTTCCTGACCCCCTAAGGCGATCGGATTGTCCCTGAATCATCAGTCTAGGGTGCCCAGTTCATCTCATATAGAGAAAAAACATACATTATGGATGCAGGTATGTATTTAATAAAACACACTTGCCTGCTTGTTAACAATCATCTTTGGGGATCATTCAGAATATATGCATTGAGCTTCCGCACAGATCAGCGCCCCCACACCGATCAGTGCATCCGCCCGCCGCACCGATTCCTCATTTTTTCTGTGCCTGGCCCCTACAGGAGGACTGGTGGTACCCCCCTATTGGTGGCCCTGGTGCTGGGATGTAGACGTGCTGTGTATGATGGTATGTATGGTGCTATATATACAGGTATGTATGTAATAAAACACACTTAGCTGCTTGTTTACAATGATCTTTGGGGTTCATTCAGAATATATGCATTGAGCGTCTGCACGGATCAGTGCCCCCCCACTGATCAGTGCCTCCGCCCGCTGCACAGATTCCTCGTGTTTTCTGTACCCAGCCCCCTACAGGAGGACTGGTGATACCCCCTTATTGGTGGACATGCTGTGTATGGTGGTATGTATGGCGCTATGTAGACATTCTATGTATGGTGTTATGTACGGTGCTATGTATGATGGAGGGATATCAAAGCCAGTGCACCAGGTAGCCAGAATTATCTCCATTCAGTATTCTTCAGGTTGACATCTCACACCAGGCACATCTCTGTTGATGTCTCATCCCCTCAGATGGTGGTAACGAGGCTCTACCCTCGGATAGGGGCTATTGGGCTCTTCCCTTGGATGGTGGGGACCAGGCTCTGCCCTTGGATGGTGGCGACCAGGCTCTCTGTTGAGGTCACTGCCCCTCAGATGGTGGTAACGAGGCTCCACCTTTGGATGTTGGCGATGTGGCTCTCCGTTGAGGTCCTTGTCCCTCAGATGGTGGCAACGAGGCTCTTTGTTTGTCACTACCCCTCGGATGGTGGTATTAAGGGTCTTCCCTCGAATGGTGGTGAGGAGGCTCACTGTTGATGTCATTGCCCCTTGGATGGTGACGAAGAGGCTCTGTGTTGATACTGTTTTTTTCAGTGGCGATTATCAGGCCACTGGAGGCAATTCACATTCTCGCTCAGGTAGGTGAAGCCGTCAAATCTCTTCTGGTGGCATGGAGCTATCGGCTCCCCATGGTCTTCATTTTGAATCAGTTCATCCCCTGGAACTCCTTCACTCAGGTTTTCCTCATGAATCTGGAAAGAGAAAAAAGTATTTTGTCAATGTTTCTGTTTGATAGGGAAAGAATCCCTAGAAATCTCCCCCTTGCGCTGGGACTCCTCCCGTATACTTACATATCGAGATGGAAATGGTGGTGGTGAGTTCCCTTTCTCTGTCTCCTTCCAGTCCACCTTGCTGAAGTAGGGGTGTCCTCTGATATCTCTTACTAGCCACATCCGCATGTCTTGGTCTTTAAATAAGCACTGTAAAAAGGAACAAAATATAATAAGATACACTGGAATAACATGAACAATCTATAAACAATTTAATATTTGATTCTGACAGTTACATATTTCAGTTTCTATTATTTTGCCTTCTGACCTGCTACTATATCCTGATTGGATTGGATGGTAGCATGGGGCCTTATTTGTGTCATATTAGTTCAGAATAGTTATTAAAGGAAAGAAACATCAGATATTTTGCAATTATTTGTGAATTAGGAATGTCTTAAAAAAGAGATTTCTATGAAATCTGCACCTGCCATGATCTTTCTTATGACTCTGGCAGTCCCAGGGGAGTTCTATATGTTGTCTGTGCACGGAATGTCCCCAGAAATTGAATTCAATGTGTGCGATTGGCCCCATCACTATCCAATGGAACCACCCGCACCGTAAATTAAAAAGTTTAAAGTTAAACACATCCTGGGTTTAGGGGACACAATGGCTGCGGCTTTCCTCACACATCCTCTGCAATAGGATTTCCATTCTTTGGATTGTACTTTCTATGACTTTTCCACTGCTAAATGGACACAAGGGCTGCTTCTTTCCTTATGACAGGGGAAGGCAGATCCTTCCATTAAGCAGTCAGCTTGCTGAAAGTACAGCTATGACCTCCATCGGTAAGAAGGTGGAATCATGTTTAATAAAATCCTATTAAGATATAATGTATGCAACAGGGAAAGAACATTGCCACTTAAAGTGCTTGTAAACCCTTACAACACACTTTGACCTCCAGGTAAGCCTAGATTAAAGCTTACCTGTAGTTCCAAGAAATATCTCCTAAACCTACACGGTTTAGGAGATATCTGCCAAAAGACAGGCACCGCTGTCTACGGCGCATGCGCCGTAGACAACGGCGCGCAGGCACACTGAGCGCGGCACCGTCAACGGCGAATATGCCGCGCGTGGCGGCTCCCGTGCGCATCGCGGCTTTGTTGAATGACAGCGGCGGAGCAGCGAGACCCACTGAGAAGATGGAGGCTCCGTACACAAGGGGACAGCAGTGACTTCGCTGGCTCCTGTGTCAGATAAGTGACACATAATGGACTATTATGCGATGTGATGCGATGCATAGTAGTCCATTATGCTTTACCTTTGCAAGGAATGAAAGAGGAAGTAAACTCATCAGGGTTTACTTCCTCTTTAAAAGATGTAAAAGTTCTATGTATACTTACCCTCTCTATGATGTCATGGAGATTAGCGTCCATTTCATATGAATAATACGGTGTCATGGTGGTCACCATCATCGCTTCTTGCTCTCTGGTCTCGTTGCCAAGAAGAAATGGATGTGAGCCGAAAGTCATCTTGTACACGATTTTTCCCAGGGAATAATAATCAGCCGCGCCGAAGTATGGAATGTATTGAAGGACCTGTAGAAACATAAATAGAAAAAGAAGGATGAGCTGATTGTTGGGTAGAGGACGGAGACGACTCAATGCTGATATATGTGATCTATGAATCCTCCCAGGACTCCTAAAATTGTGCTCAAAAGACCTCAAACCAAGGCGGAGCTTGTGAATATTGGAGGTGGGGCTTTAGGTCTTGCAGAGACACAAAAGGAAATTGGTTGCAATCTTCCAAATTGAGGTAAATTTCACCAGAACAGGTGTGCCCGTTGAAGGTTTCTCCTCGCCTCGTGTTCTGGGGAAATATCTAAAACTCTCACTTTCTGTCTCAATGACAATGGTCACCAATACAAACCAATGGGGACAAATACCCCTGGAATATTGTTCCAGCCTGGAAACCCACTGAAATCAACCAGGTCACCAGTAAAGAAATTCTTAATTTAGTGAAAAGTTACCTCCCTTTAGCTTATCTCTATATCCCATTATAACAAATATTACAATTGGGTCTAATATCAGGTGGAAAGCAAGTATCTTACCTCTGGCGCCATGTACCCTCGTGTCCCGGCATTCCCTATAATCCTTGTGGACTCCGTGACACCGACCACTGCCAAGCCGAAATCGGCTATTTTGATGTGGCCGGCGTCGTCCACAAGAATATTTGAAAACTTGAGATCTCGGTGGATGATCGCCCTAGAATGGAGAAACTGCAGACCGCAGATCATTTCCGCTAAGAAGTATCTGATGGGAGAAAGAGATAGAGGAATTAGCATCACAAATCATCACAGAGTAATGAAATCTAAAGATGAAATGACTCCCCCCTGTAATACATAGGGGTATGGATGAACGAGGCTCAGGTGAAGGGGCTGACTACATCACTGGCTGTGGTCAGTCACCCCCGACTCCAGAGTGACCCGTTCATTGATCTTACCTTATGGTGTCCTCAGGAAATGGAAATGTTTCCAAGACATTATGGAGATCCCCTCTGCTCAGGCATTCCAGGACAAAGACGAGATGATTCTGTGTGAACACAAGAGATAAAGTTTACATTATAGACATGCAGGATTTCATTTTGTGGAGGAATAGACAGATACACTTAATTTAGGAAAACCGGACAGAGGAACTACGTAGGCCGCCATTACTGGACTGTCCTTATTGCAATGCTAGTTCTGTCTGGTCTGGTAAAGAAGATTGGAAGGTGAAAAGACTTACCTTTGTCTGGAACGTTCCACACAGATGTGTAATAAATGGACACTCCCTGGTTTTTTTCAGCACATCACGTTCTAAGAAAACCATCTCACTATCGTAATGAAGTAATTTTCTCTTTTCCACAAGTTTAACCGCCAGCTTCTGGTCAATGGCGGGATGAGAGGCCAAGATCACCTTCCCATATCCCCCCTGTCCAAGGACTCTATAACAGGTCATGTGTTCAAAGGAGAGTACACATGACTGGTCCTTGGTGACCTCGCTGGATGGTACTGGTGAGGCGATCCCATGGTTTGTGCTGCCGATGGAAAAAAATTCTAGACTCTCAACACCACTGCTGAGTTCAAAATATGTAGATGGATAGCTTGATATTTCAGTGTGGTATGATGAGAGTGATAGGGATCTGCTTCTCCATTCAGCTACCTCCATGTCCTTGCTGGTGGGGGGACTAACTTCTGTTTTCTTGTCCTCACAGAAGGGAATGACTGCAGTATTGTTGTTGTCCTCGGTGGATGGACTGGCTGCCGTAATGTTGTCCTCGGTGGATGGACTGGTTGCCGCAATGTTGTCCTCGGTGGATGGACTGGCTGCCGTAATGTTGTCCTCGGTGGATGGACTGGTTGCCGTAATGTTGTCCTCGGTGGATGGACTGGCTGCCGTAATGTTGTCCTCGGTGGATGGACTGGCTGCCGTAATGTTGTCCTCGGTGGATGGACTGGCTGCAGTAATGTTGTCCTCAGTGGATGGACTGGCTGCAGAACTGTTGTCTTCGGTAGATGGACTGGCTGCAGTAGTGTTGTCCTCGGTAGATGGACTGGCTGCAGAACTGTTGTCCTCGTGGATGGACTGGTTGCCGCAATGTTGTCCTCGGTGGATGGACTGGCTGCCGTAATGTTGTCCTCGGTGGATGGACTGGCTGCCGTAATGTTGTCCTCGGTGGATGGACTGGTTGCCGTAATGTTGTCCTCGGTGGATGGACTGGCTGCCGTAATGTTGTCCTCGGTGGATGGACTGGCTGCCGTATTGTTGTCTTCGGTGGATGGACTGGCTGCCGTATTGTTGTCTTCGGTGGATGGACTGGCTGCCGTAATGTTGTCCTCGGTGGATGGACTGGCTGCAGTAGTGTTGTCCTCGGTAGATGGACTGGCTGCAGAACTGTTGTCCTCGGTGGATGGACTGTCTGCAGTAGTGTTGTCCTCGGTGGATGGACTGGCTGCAGTAGTGTTGTCCTCCATAGTCTCAGACTGTGCCGTCTCCTGGTCCTCATTGGTGGATGGAGCGACATGCATGTCCTTGTCCTCCATGGTTGGGTCCTGCACTGTCTTCTGGTCCTCATTGGTGGATGGAGTGACTTGGTTTTGTTCGTCCTCCATCATTTTATCCAGTTCAGCCTTACTGGTGTACGGGACCCGTATGTAAGGCTGTCTGACGTTGAGACGATCTTCAATTTGTCCTGGAGAGAGAAGAAGAAAACAGTCATTTTTATTCTTGCTCTTTACATGTGATTGATCGATCTTACACAGAATCGGTGGACATTGAGATGGATTGTCTCTTACATATATGGGTGTCGTCTGTGTTATGGAAATAATCTCTTATTACATATTTCTCTTCATGGTGATTCTCTATATACATTATGGCAGTATTTATATAAATAAACAAAAAATATTAATATATAAAAATATATAAATTTGTGTTACCTATCTCTCTCTCTCTCTATATATATTTTGTTTTGTTATCTATCCCTACTTATATATATATATATATATATATATATATATATATATATATATATATATATATATATATATATATATATAATTATTATTATTATTATATATGATTTATATAGTGCCAACAGTTTACGCAGTGCTTTTTTTTTTTTTTTTTTACATGCAGAGCAGAGTATTTTTGGGTTCATAGACATCAACAAAAACACATCAAAAAGAATTGTACTTGTGTTTTTTATGCATTTTTGTTGGGGTTTTGTTGGTGTAAACTACCATATACTACTTACCATCAACATCATCTGGATTGGTGATGGTGATTTTGTGGTGTCGGAAGAGGCAGATTCTGCCTATGGCAGTCCTGATCCTCTTCCCTATTGCCCTGGCTCCTCCCCTTTTAGGGTCGGTAGCGGTGGGCGGTGCATTTGTCGGGTGCTCCCCTGTAATTGGGCGCACGTTTAGTAATAAAACGGAATCCTCTTGGTTGGAATTCAGAAGATTCTTCGCCCTGTAACCGTTTTTTCTCAGAAATCGTGTCATTGTTCTCATAGAACGAGTAACACTGCAGAGAGATAGAAATCGCTTCCTGCTCGGTCAGAATACACAAAGCAAGTGAGCTGCAAGTCCTGTGCGATTCTATTTATATGGACAGAGGGGGGGAAGGGGGGGCTGCTCTGACATCACAGGTCACATGACCTTGCTGCTGCAATCACAATGTCTGTTTCCTGTCTGTAGACTGGAATTCACACAGCTTCAACGCATTCCCTTTGCTCGTTAGTATTGGTGGGGGGGGGGACAATTTTTATTTTAATTTTTTTAAAAGAATTTCTATATTTTTTAAAATATTTTTGCACTGTTACTTTTAACAGCCCTCCCATGCCGTTTCTTCACTACCAAGTGCCGTGACTTACACGTGGGAGTGACGTCACGCAAACTCCAAACCAGTTACAGAGCCGGAGTCCGCCGCAGCCCCCGGTGAAGATGGACGCGGCCTCCAGCGGGGACAGAGTGGGCTTCCTTTGCAGGTAAGTGCTACATTACATACTAGCCATTATGCTTTTTTACTTTGCAGGGGAAAAAAGAGGAAGTAAATCCCTTCAGGGTTTTCTTCCTCTTTACAGCCAACAGACAACGTGGCACAGAGTCAGCGGGCAGAGCCCATCCAGTAAACAAGCCAAGGTCGGAGTAGTTAGATGAGGGTGAGAACAGAAGGGAAGTCCAAAGACAAGCCGGGTCATACATGAGTGAGATGAAGACCATTCAGCAACTGCACACAGGGATAGACCCGTTTATACTGGGCCACTGGGTGCCAAGTGCTAATTGGTATGTGCACGTGCCCGCCCACGAATATGTGCGCATTGAACCGGCACGGTAAAAGTGACATTGGTCTTTGCACATTAGCAATTTGCTTACTGGACACTTATTGGTTGGTGGCATTCATGGTTCCTTCAATGATCTTTAGCCCCCCAGTGGCGGCAGCCAGGGCCAGACTGGGAATAAAAACCAGCCCTGGAAAAAATTTCATACCAGCCCCACAGCATAACGTCATTATTTTCTTGTTCGTGAAAAGGGAAAACCATACATATTAAAGCACATTTGATGAAGAGAGTATTATATATAGATATGAAATCACATAGGGAGATATATATATATATCCTTCCAGAGGATCTGTTTTGCTGTGAGATGGAGCGGTCCCTGGCCACCTGCACCTTCATCCATCCTCAAAGAGGCAGGGGGGGAGTGGAGATCGCAGGGGTGGAGAGCATAGAGTGCTGGGGGGGGGCTTGAGAGCATTGGGGGGGCTTCAAAAAGAACAGGGGTGTAGAGCACGGTAGGCTAAGAGCACTGGGGGGCTAACAGTGTGGGGTGGTGAAGAGCACTGGGGGGCAGAGAAACAGGAGTGGAGAGCACAGGGGCTGGAGAGTACTGGGGGGGTACAAAGTGCAGGTGGGAGTGGAGAGCAATGGGGGAGCTTGAGAGCACCAGTGGGAGGTAGAAAGCACGAGGGACTGGAGAGCTCTATGGGGGGTGAAGAGCACTGGTAGGGTTGGAAGAGCACATGGGGTGGGGGCAAAATGCAGGGGGGGAGTGGAGAGTGCTGGTGGAGCCATAAATAAACAGGGGTGGAGCACTGGGGGGGGGGAGAATAGGGGGGGAAGCACTGGGGGAGGGAAGAACTGGGGGGAGTGCAGAGTGCTGGGGGAGAACGGGGGGGAGGGCACTGGGGCAATGGAGAGCACTGGGGGAGAACAGGGGGAAGAGGGCACTGGGGGGAGAACAGAGGGGAGAGCACTGGAGGGAGGAGAGCACTGGGGGGAAAGAACAGGGGGGGAGAGCACTTGGGGGGAAAGAACAGGGAGGTGAGCACTGGGAGGGAAGAACAGGGGGAGAAGAACAGGGGGGAGAGCAGAGCGCTGGGGGGGGGGGGCATTGGGGGAGTGGAGAGCACAGGGGGGAGAACGGGGAGGAGCACTGGGGGGAGTGGGAGAGCACTGGGGGAGAGAACGGGGGGGGGGAAGAGAACAGGGGGGAGAGCACTGGGAGGGGGAACGGGGGGGGGAGGAGAACATGGGGAGAGCACGGGGGGGGGGAGTGGAGAGCAGGGGGGGGAGAACAGGGGGGAGAACACTGGCCAGACTGGAGAGCAACGGGGGGGGGGGAGAGTACTGGCGGGGGAACAGGGGGGAGTGGAGAGCACTGAGATGGTGGCTAGAGACGGAGAGCAGGGGGGGGGGCAAAAAGAACAGGGGAGGAGAGAATTGTGGGGGGGGGGAGGAAACGGGAGAGTGTGGTGGTGGAGGAGAGCACTGGGGGGAGGGCAGGAGAGTGTGTGGTGGTGGAGAGGAGCCACTGGGGGGGCAGGAGAGGTGTGGTGGTGGTGGGAGGAGAGCACTGGGGGTGGGGGGGGGGGCAGGACAGTGTGGTGGTGGAGGAGAGCACTGAGGGGGGCAGGAGAGTGGAGAGCACTGGGGGGGGAAAGAACAGGGGGGGGAGAGCACTGGGGGGAAAAAGAACTGGGGGGGAGAGAACTGGTGGGGGAGAGCACTGGGGGGAAAGAACGGGGGGGAGCACTGGGGGGAGTGCAGAGCGCTGGGGGGGAGAGGGCACTGGGAGGGAGAACGGGGGGAGAGCATTGGGGGGGGAGAGGAGAGCGGGGGGACAACACTGGGGGAGTGGAGAGCACGGGGGGGGGGTGAAAATAACAGGGAGGAGAGAACTGGGGTGGGGAGAGCACTGTGGGGGGAGTGCAGAGCGCTGGGGGGAGAACAGGGGGAGGGCACTGGAGGGAGAACAGGGGGGAGAGCACTGGGGGGGAAAGAAAAGGGGGGAGAGCAAAGCGCTAGGGGGGGGGAGCACTGGGGGAGTGGAGAGCACTGGGGGAGAGAACGGGGGAGGAGAGCACTGGGAGGGGGAACAGGGGGGAGAACAGGAGGGAGAGCACGGGGGAGAGCACGGGGAGAGAGGACTGGAGAGCAGCAGCGGGGGGGGGGGGGGACAGGGGGGAGAACACTGGGGGGACTGGAGAGCAACGGGGGGAGAACAGGGGGGAGAGCACTGGGGGAGTGGAGAGCACTGAGATTGTGGCTAAAGAAGGATGGGGAGAGCTGGAGAGCAGGGGGGGCAACAAGAACAGGAGAGAGAATTGTGGGGGGGGAGCAGGACAGTGTGGAAGTGGAGGAGAGCACTGGGGGGGGGGGGCAGGAGAGTTTGGTGGTGGAGGTAAGCACTGGGGAGGGGGCAGGAGAGTGTGGTGGTGGAGAGGAGCACTGGGGGGGCAGAAGATGTGGTGATGGGGGGGCAGGAGAGTGTGGTGGTGGGAGAGGAGCACTGGGGGGGGGGCAGGAGAGTGTGGTGGTGGAGGAGAGCACTGGGGGGGGGCAGGAGAGTGTGGTGGTGGAGGAGAGCACTGGGGGGGCAGGGAGAGTGTGGTGGGTGGAGAGGAGCACTGGGGGGGCAGAAGAGTGTGGTGATGGGGGGGCAGGAGAGTGTGGTGGTGGAGGAGGAGCACTGGGGGGGGGGCAGGAGAGTGTGGTGGTGGAGGAGAGCACTGGGGGGGGCAGGAGAGTGTGGTGGTGGGAGGAGAGCACTGGGGGGGGGGGCAGGAGAGTGTGGTGGTGGAGGAGAGCACTGGGGGGGGCAGGGAGCACAACTGGGACAGTACAGTAAGTTGGATGGAGAATCGGCAGCCCCACCCCCCGATCCTCCTATCCAGGCACTGTGGCACACAGGACGGGCTGTACCTGCAGCATTTCCTCCTGCGGATCACAGCGCTGTCTGGCTCTGTGTTTGGCGGCTGCTCTGTAACATGGCCCCGCCCCCCTCAGAACCGGCTCGTGTGATAGGCGGAAATGTCGATTCTCTCTCTACTATCACACGAAGCCGGTCTGAGGGGGCGGGGCCATGTTACAGAGCGGCCGTCTGAACAC